>JAUOBV010056625.1:0-13802 GCA_032360425.1 Rubia occidens
ACTAGGTAGGGTTATTTTTGCACTAAAAATTATCTGAGGGTTATATTGGCACTTATGTCAAGTAGGTAGGGTTATAAAAGCACTTTTCTCAATAGATTATATGGCAATGATAGATAGAAGACTTGGAAGTATAAGTCAATTGCCCCCAAGACTCTGTAATTCGTACTTAATCTCGTTTTAGCTATTGTATGTTTTATTAGTTTAACTTGTCTTTAAAAGGCTAACTTGGAAAAACCAAACCAAAACCCCCCCTTTTATATGCTTATACATGTATCTATATATCTAGCGTAGTATTTACCATTTTATGAGCAAACACTTGAGAATATCCCTCGTCTCTGTGGACGATCCCGACTTTCCATACTATCTACTTAGTTGTATTTAGTAAGCAAAAGGGTTTAAAAATAGTATTTTTGAGAGGTACGGCGACAACCTCCCATAACATCATATTAACGCAGCAAATCTGTTGAAAAAGTTGGGCCATTCAAAAAAAATATATTTACATCAAATGAGTAAATCAAGGAAGGGATATGTATTAATTGATTCATTTTAAGTCTTTTAAAATTCCAATCCTGCATAAATACCGCTTCATTTCAAAGAGATGAATTAAATTTGGAAATAAAATTTTTGGCTAGCTGATATGTGAAGTTTAGGAGATGCCACTTGTCAAAATTGTGAAAGTTTATGTGGATAGCTTATTTTTCAAACATTGGGAATGCCATTTATCAAAAGAGTTGCCTTTTAGCATAAGTTATGGATGCAAGTAAGAATGTCCTAAGCCAACAAGTTCATGTCCTGTTATTCACACTATTTTCTTTTAATTGTTTGTTTATATTGACATTTTTTAAAGAATATTTAGTAAATTTAATCCACACAATCTAATAATATAAGTTACAATTATAAATGTATAAAATATTTCATGTGTTTAGAATGTTTAATAATCATTTTGGAAACTTTGTTTACATCTTCATTTTATTTAAGGATAAACTCATTTGTGCCTCCAATTCTTATGTTTGTGCAGATATACACCCGAGTTTTTTTAAAGTGCACGCATACCCTTGTCGGGATATGAACAATTGGTCAATATCGGTCATTCTCGGATTTAATAGATATGACCGTTTTCGCTGAATTCGGGAATGACCGAAATTAAACAGTCATTTCTATTGAATATGGGAATGACCAAAATAGACCAATTTTTCAGACCACGATAGGGGTATGAATGTTCTTTAAAAAAACTCCGGGGTATATCTACACAAACACAAGAATTGGGGGTATAAATGCAGTTTTTCCTTTTATTTACGTTATCTTTAAAAGTATAATTATAAATTATAGCAAGGATAATTTTTTTAACTATATAATCATACATTTGTAATTAATTAAAGATATATTAGTTTATGTGCTAAAACCGTTAATCATTTTAATTACTTTGTTCAAACTTTCATCCTCTGCTAGGCTTATTGTTTAGAATAATTGTTAATACTTACAAAATCTTTGTTTAAACTTTCATTTTTGACAAGATAATGGTAGAATTTACAGCTAACAAATGTATAAATTAGTTCAAATGTTTAGAATATATATTTATTGTTTTAGGAACTTAGTTTAGACTTCCATTTTCTATACGATAATAGAAAGTATATTAATTTCCTCAATTTGAAATATCAGTAATTTTATTATACTTTCACAAATGTATAAATTATTTCATGTGTTTGGAATGTTTGTTAATCATTTTACTGATTTAGTTTAGACCTTTTTTTCTGAAAAATAATGATAGAACTTACAATTAAGAAATGTATAAATTAGTTCATGTGTTCAGAGTGTTTATTAATCGTTTTAAAGATTTATTTTAGACTTTTATTTTTTCCAAAATTAATGGTAGAACTTACAATTAGGAAATGTATAAATTAGTACGTGTGTTTTGAATGTTTGTTAATTGTTTTAGTGATTTGCTTTATATATTTTTTTTCAAAAATAATGATAAAACTTACAATTAGGAAATGTATAAATTAGTTCATGTGTTTGGAATGTTTGTTAATTGTTTTAGTGATTTAGTTTAGACTTTTATTTTTGTTTAAAAAAAATAATGATAGAACTTACAATTAGGAAATGTATAAATTAGTTCATTTTTTTGAAGTTAACCATCTCAATGAGATGCAGGGCTTATATTAGGCGCCCCAAACCTAAGAAAAACAATTACTGAAGAGATGTGCCTTAGATGAGAAGTAATACAAAGTTACCTTTGAAGTGTTAATCCAATTCTTAAGAACTCCACCCCTGTGTCGAACTTAGATTGGCCGGACTTCAAAAGCATATTGCTGTAAACTATACATATATAGTTTGAAAAGTGTTTCAAAGGATTAAACTAGTAAACACCAAAGTAGGAGGTGTTATGATCCGTGAAGAATCGTTGCCTAGAGAGAGTAGAAATGTAGCAGGCAAGCATGTTTAGAATGTTTGTTAATTGTTTTAGTGATTTAGTTTAGATTTTATTTTTTAAAAATAAGGATAGAACTTATAATTGGGAAATGTATAAATTAGTTCATTTGTTTAGAATGTTTGTTAACTGAAGGAAGCATAAAATTTTAAAATCTAAAATCTAAAATATAGGTTAATCAAGCAACAAAAACCATAAAAAAATTATGATTCATAATTTAAACTACAAGATCCAAGCAACCCCAGCATAAATCCTAAAAACCCAGTTATCTGCAATATTCATGTGGCGCAACTTACCGGTAGATTAAATTCACCGAAAACCACATCATCTCTGCTTTAAGATTCTATTCCCCATATCCTCCTGTACTCACTCATAACTATAATGATATACTTAATGGTAAGTCCGGGTGTCGTCTAGTATCTCAACCCACAATCAGGCGTCACTCCAATCGTGTGTCGGGAATAACTAGTACTAACAAACAGGGGGGAGGGGGTTGTGTAACCAACAACTAAGAGCATTGAGTAAACCAAAGTAAAGTATCATTTCAATAATCTTGGGGATATTAGTGTACCATGACTGCCATTTTTATTTGTTCCAAGATTATATTTACATAAGAACTTTAAACCTAACTTCATAGAGTGGAGATGACTGAGAGTTCACACAATCTGTCACATAGTCGTCGTCTCCTGTTAAACTATATCACCACATTCGTAACTAGGGATGCACTTCGATCCTCTGATACCAAATCCATCTCGTAACGAGTCCCGACTTAAAGGTCTTAAGCCTTCCGTAGGTATCAATTTTCAGATGTGGGAGTAAGCTTATTACATTAGTAGGCTCTCCACTATGGACACCAACTCTAAGCCTAGTGGGAAAAGGAATCAGTACCTTGAAATAACTCTAAGGTCAACACGACCCTATTCGCTACAAACTACGAGCACTCAATTATCGGGGTAGGCCAGGGTTTCCCCCATTAGGAATATATATACATCAACCCCTGTTTGATTGCTCCTAACATGCAATTCCTCACGCGACTAACAAAGTAGATTAAAGTCTAACGAATCAACTCGACACTCACAAGATATATTTAATACACACATTTTCCCAGTACTCACAAGACAACAATAGTATCAATAATCTAACACTCTCCAATTAGCATTCAAGCTTAGCATGAAAATATGCAAAGAAATGAACTATGTGTGCATTATAAAACATGTCATGGCATAAATCACACAAGAATATAATCCACAAATCATACACAATAGTAATAACATACAAAATTAGGGGAATCTAAGAATGTCACTAATCCAAGTAAAGACATGAATACAAATACTACCCCAAGAAATAAAACTACTCTACTAGCATTAAATCCATCAAAATCATTGGAATAAATGCCATGTATCTAAAAATAATGAAGAGAGATTTGTTGCCTCCTCTTCTTCAACTAACTAAAACTATGATTCCATCTGTTAAACCCTAGAAGACAAAAGGCACTTTATATAGTGAAGGTTAAATGGGCCTAAAAAACCCCAAGTTTGGAAATCCTAGTGCCACAATGGCACATGCCGTGCTAGATTGCACAACATGGAAACCCCGTCTAGTGCAAGATTACAACAGACGTTGCCTGGGTGCACAGAAAATCACAATCTAAGTGCACGGGTCATGCAGGTTTCCACAACATGTCATATGGGTCTTCATTTTGGTCTTCTGATTGCACAAGACATGCATTTTTGCACGTCCCATAGTCTAGAATTGAATTTCCCTCTAATATTTGCTCACGGGCCTATCTTGGGCCCCATCTCATCTGGCATGGAACATGGCACAGGCTGTGCCATTGTTCACAGCCTGTGCCGCTTCTTCAACTCTTCTACCTTCTAACATGTTTTGACTCATGACCTTTAATATTCTACTGATTTTGCAATTGACCTTCAGTAATCCTTCTCCAAAGTGCTTACATGAAATCTACAAATAAACTCACAAAAGAAGATCTACATACTCGTAAAGACAAAAATACATTTGACTTAAAATAGGCTACATAATGAAGGATTTAGACAAGAAAACCAAAAATCGTCATCTAAACCCCTCATGATGTAAATGTACATAAACCTAGCAATCTACCCATAAAAACATGACAATGAGGTGTTAAATGCTTCAAGGAATACATGCATTTGATGTCTCATCAAATCCCTCATGCTTAAACATTTACTCATCCTTGAGTAAACAAGAACAAGCAAAGATCTTAGCATAAATGAGCATGAAATTTTCCCCCAAAACAACATATTATTAATATACTACCTAGCTCCCAAGAAATAAGAATCTATCACACTTTCATATCCCAAAACCTAAAATAATCTAAACAACCAACATACCGATCAAGTGTGGTATAAAATACAAGTGAAAAACTAGCTTACTTTACCCAAGAAACTACAAAATAGACAATCCGGGAGAAAAGCATGAGTGTTTCAATTTCTCTCATTTTCTCATAATTTTCCAAAGGGCCCTCTCGAGTTTTCATCCCAGTTTCACAAATATATTTTTTTCAAGCTCACCATCACCTCTTTCCACACCATTTGACCTAGATTCTTGCACAGGTTGCTCTTTCGGGTTGCCTCCCAATTTTGCCTATCTCTCTTTTGGGTTCTCGATTTAGCGGGATATATATAGTTTTCATTCCCCCCTCCCAAAGTTTTTGTAGTACAAAATGCCTCAAAGTGAGTTTTGCACTACATGGAAAATAGGAAAACAAACAGAACACAAAGAAATTTTGGTAAAAAAATTCTAAGTGCCTAACTACTCCCCCGCCCATTCTCTCTCTCACACACACACACACACACTCAAACCTTTCATTGCCACCAGTAGATAAAAATATCAAAAATCAAACGTGAAGTAGGGAGATCATAGACAATTGCTCTTGGGTCCCCGAAGGGCCCTTCCTCACGTGCCTTGTCTCGTGCCTTCTTCTTCTCTACTCTTTCCTAAGTTCTTGTCTTTCGTTGGGAATGAGGTCGTGAAAGCCCTCTAGATTATAGGTATGCATCATCTCTAACAATTTCTCCATGAATTATTCTTTCACTTCGACTCTCTTATCCACATTTGCAAACTTTTCACTCACCTCTCCCTTAATGGAATCAAGCCTAACTCCCCACGTCCTCATATTTCCATCCACATCATCAATCCTCACCCTGAACTCATCCATTTGTAGGCTCATCCCTCCAACTATGTGGCTTACCTCTTGTACTAGTTGGGTTGAACTCAAAAGTTGCTCCAGAATACACTGAGTTGAACAAAGAAGTCCGCTTGTAGGTTGGATTAGGTAGGTTGTGTTCTAGGGGAATTTCCATCTTCCTCTCCAATGTCCATATCCAAAGTAAAAAAAGTGTTGTAGAAGGTTTTCTTGAAACTTAGGTTGGGACTATAAAAAGCTCGCCCAAAGTGGTGTTTTGAGAAATAGCCATTTTCTTGGGTCGTGGAGGCACCATGAACTTACAAACACTTACGCCACCATATAACCATATGATGTCATCACTTGAAGTAGTAGTGGAAACCGTTGAAGATTTTATCAAATTCTCCAAAGTGTACCTTATCCCTGTACGACCTATGTTCGCTAAAGTAAGATGGTGTGGGACCTTGTGTCTAGGTTATTGTGCGAGAAGAACAACCATTCCTCCCATTTATATCTTCCCTGCTCTCTTCGTTCCCGTATACTTGCACTCCTCAACAAACATATCCACCAAGATAGGATATGCGTCCCCTTCTGGTGTCATAGACCAAAGTACCTGTACCTATCTATTAAGGAAATGAACAATCTCTCTGTGACATAAAATGCCCATGGATAGGAGGCGCTGGAGATAATACAAATATGGGTGGACCACCTTAAGTTTTATCTACTCCCACTATTTGTCTAAAAAATTTCCCTAAAAATAACCGTAGACCTCGCTTATGCATCCTCAGAATATCTTTCCCATATTTTCACTCAAATGGCCTTGCAACTTTTTGACGGGTCATCATGTAACCATGTAATCAAGGTGGAATGAGATAGTCCTCCACCCTTCAATTTCGGTCTTTTGCTCATTGTGGGTAGAAACTCCAGTGTCCATTGTATCAAATTCATTGAGTGCATCCTAGGAATATCTCTAGGCCTACCCAACTTAACAAGTAAGTCGTGAGTTAGAGTACGCAGAATGCTTCCAAAGTTTCTTTGAACGCGAACTTTGTTTCTTGTATCACCCTCTTTGGCCTATCCAATTTCTTCCATTTTCGAGTCGCACTCCTAGAAATTATATTCAACCCTATGAACTCATTAGAAACCAAGGGAGTAGAAAAAATGGGTTGGCTCGGCCCTTGGCCAAAATATTCCCCTTCTCAACACGGAAAGTTCCTCCTTTCTCCACTCGGCTCCTCACATGACCCATTCTATCAAACATAAGGGAAGATGGTAATGACAAGCTATAAACTTCGAAGTGCCAAGATAATCATCACTTATCAAGAATCATGCTCCCTAAACATCCAACATTAAGCACATTATATAATCACAACTAAGAGTTCATACTCTTCCCCCACAGTTAGTCCAAGATACAAGTATACAAATTACCCACATACACCCACGCACACCCAAAAAAATTTAAATGTCAAGTTACCTCCACATTCCCCAATCATGTCAATGAAATTAGGTAAACATAAAGTTCAAAGCATTATCCAAATTTGCAGCTTAGGAGATGAAAACACATAAGAAAAGTGAAAGAAGCTCCCTCTTGATAGAAATACCCAAATTCAATTTTTTTGCCTGTTGTGAAATGGGGGCAAATTATTTGGAGTTATAGAAGTATGATAAGTACTCTACATTGATGGGAGAAGATATGGTCAGATTTGATTCAGGGTATTAATGATGTTCACCAAATGGGTTGTTTGAAAAAGAGAGAGAAATATGAAGGTTTTAATGTTGTATGAAGAAAATGGAAGTTTTAGAGTTAAAACTTCTTCAATTCATCTTCAAAGGAGATGTTATGTCCTGTTGTAGTTCCAACTGACACTACCCAATTCAGGGAAGAAGAAAACTGTAGATCTGACGTGGCACAACTGATCAATTTGGCAAAATTTTGTTTCTGCCAAAAGCCTATAGTATTGCTTGTCTAGCACGGACCGTGTAACTTGAAGGATTTGTGCTATATTCTTACTACATGGGTCGTGTAACTTGGCATGGCCCATGTCCTTAGAACACTCTTGGGCCTTTCGGTCCATTTCACTACGTTTCAGCCCAACTTCCAATTTTTTTCTAACCAAAAATTTAAAAAAATCTTATCCTAACACACAAAATAGACAAAAAAACTAACACAAACTAAACACAATCAAAGCAAAGAAAAATCACCATATATTTATTATCGTCCTCACCACTTATTCCTACTTTCAAAGTTCACTTAGTAAATTCTTACCATTGGGTCTCCGAAGTGGCTATCCGCGACTCCACTCACGATGACATCTTTTTGAAGAAGCCTCCACAAAGAGTAACTCTTGCCTTTTAAGCCTTTTCCTCATCAGGGGTTCATGCTCGACTCTTATCAAGGCTGAGGCCTTATCTTTTTCCTTGGGTTTAGGAGGAAGTCGAGGAGGTTTTAAGTCCTTAAGATGATCCATAAACCGCTGAATATTAGTGTTCAAAAATATTAAAGAACAATTCATCATAGGATGGAAGCACTAAAATCATGCAAGTCACTAAAGTTGTATACAATTTCATCCTTCATTTGGTTGTCAGCCTTCAACCCGTCATCAATCATAAAAGAGTTCATAATCACATCACTCAAGAAAGAAGTATCAACATGATTAATATCCTCACAAACACTAGTGTAATTGCATGCAAGAGAAGAATTAGGTGATTCATGATTAGATATATAAATTTAAACCCGATCTTGTCTATGTAATCCTCAATAGTCAATGTTCCTAGGTGGACATTTATCTTGGTCCTTGACATTTGATAAACAGTCTCCCCAATAAGATTGGGGATGCACCTCCATCGTGAAACATGTTGAGGACATAGAAATTCGCCGGAAACATTAACTTTCCAACTCTAACCATGAACTCGTTAACTAAGCCTCTTGGACTAGCTTGGGAATGATTGACCAATCTATCACCCTAGTATCCATAATTTCCCTACATCAATATATTTGTAAAGGCTATAGGGAATGACGTTAATTGAGGGACCAAGGTCTATCAAGGCATCACTTACTTCCTTACCGCCTAAATGGATGAAAATTGAAAACATGTCGGGATCATCACACTTTTTGGGTAAACTTTTGTGAGCTAGTGTGGCTGATCCCCCTATTTTAAACTTTCCTAACTTTTTAATGGCTTAGGTCTCATCTTTGTGCATGAATTACTTCAAAATTTAGCATAGAGTTGAATTTTATCAATAACATCTAAAAATGGAATACTTACCTCGAACCTCTTGAAGACTACATGAATTTGGTCATCGTTGGATGCCACCTTTTCTTTGCTTCTCAAAGGCTCTAGAAATGGAGGTGGATGGGTAACTTTATTAACCTCGGTGGTAGAGAGGTCTTGCCTATCTCTTTTTAAATGACTATCTCTTTTTCTTCAATGAGTATCTCTTTTAATTTAAGGGCGGCCTTTGTTTTCTTCACCAGAAGATGACATTCTTGCACTTTCCCATTCTCGGCTTCCCTCACTTCCTCCCCGGTTCCCAATTTAATCGTGCTCACATTTCTAGGGTTTATCTTGGGTTGGAAAGGTAACTTGCCAGAGTCTTTTGCATCTAGCTAGCTAACAGAGGAGGCTACTTGCTCCACTTGAACAACTAGGTTCTTAATGCTTGAAAAATACCGTGCTTAGCTCTTCAATGTACCTCCTAGTCATATCCGCAAATATCTCTTTGCTCTTGGTGACTTGAACAATGACATCCATCAATTTTTCGTGCTTCAACTTTTGAATTCCCCCGTGGTTGTTTAATGTCCTCTCACACCTCGAGATGGGTTGTGGTGGAGCACTTTCCTGGTTGTACACTTTTTTTCCACTACTATAGGCATTGCCTTACTTTTTTTGGCTCTCACTCCAACAAATATTAGGGTGATCACGGTAGCGGGGATTGAAGGTGTTAGCTATCTCCTCCTTAGTTCCCTCAGATTTCTTGTTGTTTTTCCCTTCCAAATTGTCAATTATCTCTTTTGGTACTCTGAGACCTTAACTTCTTCAAACTCATCTACCACTTGAGGAATCATATACGTTGGGTGGTTAAGGATACATACTCCACACACCTTGTATTGATGAGCTCTCCTCATCATCAATTCCTTCATCATGGAAGCAAGAGCCTAGACTTGCTTTTCCAATTTCAGTTAATGACTTAGCTCATCCATCACCTTCATTCTTTTCCGGGTTCCAAACTTCCATGTCTCATTAGCCATCTCTATGAAGAGTTCTATTGTATCCTTTAGACTATCGACCCGTTGTATGTGACGCTGACTATCCTCCTGTCATCGTTAAAGAGTCCTTCGAATAAGTACAAAACCAAGTCCCCATCCATGAAATGATGGTAGGGAAAATTCGTGAGCAATCTCTGGAACCATTTCCAGCACTCGTAGACGGGAGAACTTCTCAGGGAACATTCTCTTCCTGTTTATCCGTGATGGATTTGGAGATGAGAGAACTTCTCGAGGAACATTCTCTTCATGTTTATCCACAATGTGATGCACCCTGGTGAAAATTAGTGCAATGAATCCTTCACTGCATCTTAGAGTGAGAATGGGAAGGATCTCAAGTTAGTCCTTTTTCGAAATACCCAACTTCATATCGGTGCATACAAGGTGGAATTCCGACAAGTTCTTATTTAGATCATTTTAGGCCATACCATGAAACATTGGTAGGAATTGGATCATGACACTCCTAAGCTCACATGTGATTTTTCGTAGAAGTGGTGGGAAAATGATGCATAGTTATTGATTCTCAAATTAGGAGTCATCAGCTCTTAATCCTCTTGTTGTCTTCCGCCATGGTACTCACAGTCTCAACCTATTCAACAATCAGCTCCCATGGAACTGCTTCATTCACCCTTCTTCTCCTTCTCCTTCTCCATCTACTTTCATTGTTCGTTAAGCAGAGTAAAGTCCCTAAGTTTGTGGTACATATTTTTACCATAAACAAGGAATGATACAATACTCGTCCTCAAAAAACACTAGCACACAAGATTAGGATATCAAAGAAAAGCTAACAAAATAAGTTCTACACAAAAACAAAATAAAACAAGAATAATAATACAAGCTACTCTACCAACTAGTTATGCTAGCTAATAAAAATGTAAATCTAGTATCCCTGATAGCGGTGCAAAAATTATACCACCACTCCACGGGGTCATTCTAATTAAAGGAGTTAAATTGAGGGATACTAAAAAGATCAAAGATGATATTTATAAGTTGGTCCCATACTAATCCCCACTTAGCAGGGTCATTAACCTGTAGGATAATTAACCCACAGAGTGCAGGGACATCAAAGATAGAATTTATATGTTTCTCTTGTACTCACTACCAACTACCAAAGAGTTGCTAGTAGAAAGTCCAAATTCATCCATAGAGATGTTAGAACTCAACAGTTAATTATACAAAACTCGCAATCGGGCATCACTCCAAATGTGTGTCGGGAATAGCTAGTGTCACAAACATAAGTTTTGGAGGGGGGGGAGGTTATCTAACAAACTAATAATCATGTAAAGCAAGAGAACAAACTATATTAATCTAAGCATTGGGGATATTTGTATAACATGATCGGTAGATGAATTTCATCCTAGATTCTATCTTATACAAGACCCATAAACCTATCCCAATATCTATGTCACATAGTGTGGATGGCAGTCGACACTTCCGAATAGTTTTCTTACAAATGTGGCCACTTCAATCCTATCACGGCCATCTCTGTAATTAGGGAGAGTGTGTCTTGTGGTCAAACTAATTTGCGCTCCTCTTCCCCCTAAAGAAATACATCCCGGGATTCCACTATGAATGTTTCTCCCTAGTCCTATAGTTACAAAGGAATCGGCATCTCATGATGACTCTAACGGTCGTTACACTACAACCCTAGTTGCTAAAAACTATCATGCCTGGTCTATCAGTGAATACTACACCCAGTCAATTTAGGATCAACTCATCGGAATGGTGCTGACGGTCCTATATGCATACACTCACATAGTCGAGAACTAACAAACAAACAAATATCCTAATCGATACTCCTGAGGGGATAAAAAGGCCTAGCACAATTCATGTCACATAGAACAATGTTGCATTAAAGACTAAAATGGAAATGTATCATATCAAGAATATAAAGAGCGAAAATAGACATATAAGATAGGGCAATATAAAATCTCAAAAAGTCTCTAACAAGTCATAAATACAAATTAGAACTCCAAGTAAATTAACAACTCCTTGAGATTCAATACCCTTTGGCACAACTAGGAAATACTAAATGAAGAAAGAATGGTTATTATCTTTCTCTCTCTAACTACTCTTAGAAACTAGGAGGATAGAAATACAAACATGAATAATGGGATCTAGATAATATTCTATTGGGATTTACATAATATGGTGTTCATATTTGTGCTAATCTTTTAATCAAATTATTTCTTGGATGATTTAATTTGATTTGCTCAGATTTAAAAAAATTCACTATCCCTATGTGTTTCTCACAATTTTAAAAATGTGGAGAGATCAAAGTAGGAGTTAAGCTTGATGAGAGGTCAATGTACATAAGGGAAATGAAGTTGGGGTTGCTCCATTGACTTTAGGAACCTATAGTTTATCAATGCCTTTTGGCTTACACTGGGTCATATAATAGTTATTTTGATTGTAGTGTTTTTACAACACATTTACCATTTCTGTGTTGGACACATGAGGTTTTCATTGTAATAGGAGAAATGGTTGTTCCATTTTAAATAAATGTGTTATTTTTTTTCAAAATTAGACAATTGTCTCTATTTTCTTTATATGGATGAACACATTTACAACGTAAATATCAAAGAGGCTAAAGACAAATTATTCGAGTCCAACACACCTCTGGAAGTTTCGATTTGGCCACATGAACATAAAACACATGTAGTGACTCCGACGAGAGGGTATCGTGAAATCATTTAACATGGAGTCGATTGAGACTTGAAGATATTGTGATGGAAAAATGACAAATTCACCCTTTATGGTGATGGATGATAGAGCAAGTGAACTACTAGGTCTGATTAAGAGGTGGATTCATGACTTCATTAGCTTCACTTGTGATTTGAGTGGGTATAGTTGTTTGCTTGATCTGAGGCAAGTCTGTTTATTTTGAGAAATTTAAGGAGTTCCCGAATGAAGTTTAGAATATACTTCGCAAGAAAATTGAAACACTTCAATTGGATTGATGTGGTGAACATTTGAGTCAGGAATTCATTGACCATCAGAGAAAATGTAACATTCTTTCATAATTGAATCCTATAGGAACACCTTAATGAATGGTGTGTCATATGGCTAGTTCAATAATGGGTCAAACCAATCTTCCAGTTTTCTTTTGTGGGACATGCTCTTCTAAAAGGGCAGTGCTCACACTGAACTAAGCATTTCTAAAGCGGTAAGAAAGATACCACATGGGATATGCAAATAAGGGTTCCTTGAATGTCTTTTCTCTTAAAGAGTTTGGGTTGCGAAGCATATGTGAAATGATATTTTCCAGTGAGGTTACACCAATTCTGATGAATGTCTCTTTGTAGGATATCCAAAAGGGATAAAGGGTATTACTTCTATAACCTTTCTGAGAACTATTTTTTTTGTTCAAGAATGTGTCCTTTTGGAGAAGTATCATCTTCCAAAATGAAAAGTGGGAGGAATTTAAACTACAATATGTTTTGAGTGACCAAAAATAATTTTTGAAAACATTGATCTCTTCGTGTGAAGTGGTGAGGATGAATACGGGGAAATTCTTAAAAATTATGAAAAACACTCCTGCCCCCAGTTGTAAAAAAGGTATAGGAATGAGATAAAGGTAAGTTTATGTCCTTGCGACTAAAAACTATGAAATCATACTTTTAGAAAGTAACGAACCTATTGTTGGAATAGTGTCCTTCAATCAATGTGCATTTTCCATATATAGTTGGAGGATTTATTACGGAGATAATGAATTTAGCTATTTTGAGTGATTGAAATGTTTAGCTGGAAATCGATTTTGATCAGCTAGCATCAATTATATTGGGCTTGCAGCTGATTATGACTGTATCTATAGGGTCACGCACACAAGACATGAAATTGGATAAAATAAATGTCTATTGGGCTAGGAGTCCAGATAGTATTTATATGAGAATTGAGTTTAGAACTCATTAAGTCTAATTGGGCTAGGCCCAGATTGACTTGGATTA
>JAUOBV010056837.1:0-13797 GCA_032360425.1 Rubia occidens
GTCTTTTTACACTACAGCTACCTGTTCCTCCAAGCTTATCTCCACCACATGTTTCTCCCATCTCCTTTCTGTCATAAATCTAGTGGGTCTTTTTACCTCTGGCACAAGTGGTTAGGTCATCCTAATTCTAGGAGTTTCTCGTTTATTCAAAAGTGGTTTTCTATTAAATAAAGACTTAAATTTACCTTCGGTGTTCAATGAGTGTGCTACTTGTAAACTTGGTAAAAGTAAGATTTTTCCATTTCCTTGTAAGGGGAGCATAGCTACACATAAATTTGAACTCATTCATACTGATGTTTGGGGTATTAGTCCTATCATTTATCATGCTCAATACAAGTAATTTGTCACTTTTATTGATGATTACAGCAGATTTACTTTGGTCTATTTTTTGAAAAAGAAATCAAAAATTTTCTCAATGTTTAAATTGTTTCTCGCCTTGGTTGAGACACAATTTTCAGCCGTTGTCAAAACTCTTCATTCAGATTCCGGTGAAGAATATATCAGCAATGAATGTCATATCTTCATTCTAAAGCAATTGTTCATCAACTTTCTTGTCCAGATACCCCACAACAAAATGGGGTTGCTGAATAAAAAATCGCCATCTTCTAAATATGGTTAGAACATTGTTTATTGAGTCGTTTGTGCCTCCTAAATTCTGGATTGAAGCCCTCACTACCGCCACTTTTCTAATAAACAGACTTCCTTCGCAGGTGTTGGGATTAGATTCTCCATATTTTAAATTTCATGGCTCCCATCCTATCTATACAGATCTTCATGTTTTTGGGTGTGTTTCATGGATTTTCTTTTGCGTGATAGGCACAAGTTGTCTGCCTAATCTGTCTGTTGTGCTTTCTGAGGGTATAATCCTATTTACAAAGGCTATGTTAGATCCGAAATCTCAGAGTTCGCATTTCTAGAAATGTGACTTTTTTAAAAAACAACGATTTTTTCCTCTATCTTCATCTGAACCTTCATTTGCTTTTCTACCAATCTTTGATAATGCTTCTTCTTTCCCTACTACGGAGAGGTTCAAATCAGGTGTAGTGTATCAGCGGAGACCAAAAGTGCAGCCTCCTTCACAGGCTACCTTGACATCTGCTCCTACTCGCAAATCTTTCAGAGTTAGTCATCCTCCTGATCGGTATGGTTTTCCTATAAATTCTGCCAGGAATCCTACTACTGCTCTTTCTGCTACTTTAGGTTCTATTCCTATTCCAAATGGCTATTCGCAGGCAGTGAAAGAAGAGTGTTGGCAAAAGGCTATGCAAGAGGAGCTTTATGCTCTTGAATCTAATCGCACTTGGGATATTGTGGATTGTCCACATGGAGTAAAACCCCTTGGCTGCAAATGGGTGTTTTCTATTAAAGTCAAATCTGATGGTAGTTTGGAACGGTATAAGGCACGCTTAGTTGCGCTTGGTAATCATCAAGAATATGGAGTGAACTATGAGGAGACCTTTGCTCCAGTTGCCAAGATGACAACAATTCGTACCGTTTTGGCGATTGCTGCAACACAACATTGGGGTTTGCATCAAATGGATGTGAAGAATGCATTTCTTCATGGATATCTCAAGGAGGTTGTATATATGCTCCCACTAGCCGGACTCTTTTCAGCTTCTACTTCTGCTGTGTGTAAATTGCGCTGCTCTCTATATGGTTTGGAGAAAGCTCATAGGGAATGATACCCTTCTCAAGTTCAAGTTTGTTAAAATTAAGTATGATCCATCTTTATTTCTTCGCAAAACTGTGATTGGTATTGTACTTCTCTTGGTGTTGACGACATAGTTATTACTGGAAGTGATTCGGTCCTGATTGATCAGCTCAAGAAGCATTTACAATCTTCATTTAACATGAAGGATTTGGGATCTCATAACTATTTTATTGGGCTTCAAATAGATGCCAATTCTCATGGAACTTTTATATCCCAAGCTAAATATGCCCATGATTTGATCTCTACAGCTGGACTATGAGATTTGCGACTCCCATGGGGTTAATTTAAAGTTTTTCAAAGACGATGGAGATATTTTTCCTGATCATGTTCTATATCGCACTCTTGTTAGGAGTTTGGTTTATATAACAATTACCAGGCATGACATTTCTTATGCTAGCCAACAAGTTAGTTAGTTTATTACTTCTCCAATACACTTGCACATGGTTGCAGTCTGACGAATAATTCGCTATGTTAAGGGTACAGTCCTTCGTGGCCTATATTACTCTTCTGATAATTCGATCAATCTTGCAGCCTATAGTGATGCAGATTATGCTGGTTGTAATTACACCGGACGCTCCATTACGGGTTGGTGCATAATTCTTGAAAAGCAAGTAACAAGATCGTGTTTCTAAGTCGTCTACGGAGTCTGAATACAGATCTATGTCACAAGCACGTGCAGAGATCCATTGGCTTTAGGGATTATTGACTGAACTTGGTTTTTCTCAAGCTGAACCTACACCTCTTCATGCAGATAATACTAGTGCGATATACATCGCAGAAAATCCTACTTTCCATGAACGCACTAAGCATATAGAGGTTGATTGCCACTTCATTCGTGAGGCATTCGAATCTAACCTCATTTCTCTACCTCATGTACCTACTCATCTTCAAGTGGCTGATCTTCTGACTAAGGCCATGGCGCAACAACGACATATTTTTTTACAGAAAAATTTATGCTTTTGGACAAGCAGCATCAATTTTAAGGGGGATGTCAAGCCAAAATCTAAGCCTTAAGTCCAACTATATTGAACCTTGAATCCGAAAATGCTAATTTACATTAATTAGTGTATTAGTGTGTAAATATGTCTAGGTACACTAGAGTATATTACTCCCTCTAATTAGCATATAGATTCATTGTATATCCTAGGCATTATAGCCTATATAATGGATAGCTTCTCACAAGAGAGGGCATTCAAACCATCTTGGTCAAAAGCAGTAAATCCTGGGGATACAATAAAGCACTGTACCCCTGGGGTATGATAAAAATATGCATCTCTTACTATTTAGATGGCTCGCCTGCATACTTTCTATAGACTACAGTCCACACCATATTTGATGTACTATTTTTTTAAATAGTTTTTAGCACATTTGATACTAATAATTTTAATAGATTGTAGGTTTTTCTTTAGAGAATTTGATATTTTACCAGTTAGAGGGCTATGATCACATTTCATCCTTTTTTTCCTAACTCCTTGATTTGTGGAGTGTTTAAAGTTTAGTTGGAACCTTCCATGATCGGTTAGAGGATTGAATATTGGATTCAAAGTAAAGAATAAATCATAGGAAGAAGGGCACTCATGAGGGTGGTGGAAAAAGGAAGGTCACATTCAAAGTGGTAGAAGATAGAGTGGAGAAGGAAAGCAAAGTTACAGGTGAAGAATGATTTCAGTTTTTAAGTCGAAATCTGAGAATGATTCGAGACTAATTGGTGTCCATGGATAGCATCATTGGATTCATCTCCGCGAGTACTCTAAAAATGACAACAAGAACTCCCAAATGGATGAACGGTCACATGCACCTCGTTCTGCTCTCATGCACCTCGCCTCACACCTTATTATCCTCTCTTCTTGCCTATCATAGGGAATGAGATCATGAAAGCCTTCAAGCTTTGAGGCATGCATCCTCTAAATAAATTTCTCCATAGCTCCCTCTTGCGTGTCTGCTCTCCCATAAACAATGGAAAACTCCTCTTTCACTTCCCCAAGCCATCATGGTTCCATCCATAGAGTCAAGCCTAGCCCCAAATTCCTCCATTTTCAAACTCATCCCTCCTACAACGACCAACCTCTTGCAATATTTGGGTAGAACTCATAAGTTGTTCCCCAAATGTGCAAAATTGGTCTAAGAAATCCGCTGGTAGGTTGGTTCGAGTGGCATGAACTCTATGTGGGTTCTCACCATGTTCTTCTTAGATATCCATATCCGAGGCCAATAGGGTGTTGTAGAAGACCTTCTCGAACCTCATATCGGGAGCTATGAAAATATCCTCCAAGGTGGTATCATGATTGATTGGCGTGCGCTCGGGTTGCAGAAGTACCATAAAGTTGCAAACTGACCGTATAACTAGACAAACTGATCCTCCGTAGTGGTGACGGCGATCATTGAAGCCCTTGCCAATTTTTCCATCATGTACTTCATCCCCAAACAACCCAAGTTTGCCAAAGTAAAGAGAAGGGGTGCCGCATGTCCTAAGTATTGCACCAAAAGCCCGACCATGCCTCCTATTGGTATCTTGTAGGTTCTCTTCATCCATGTGCGTATTCAATCTTCCACAAAAGTCGTCACTAAGTAGGGGTAGAAGTTCCCTTCCGGAGTCATCGCCTAAAGGATTTACAAGTCTCGGTTGGGGCATTGAGATATTTCTCCATGGCAAAGAACTCCCATGGATATGAGTGATGCACATACCGCAATAGTCCCCCCCTCAAATACGAGGGGACTATTGTGGTACTCTTTCCTAAATGGTTCCTATCCACGCCAACCAAGTTCTACCAAAAGCTGCTAAATAAGAACAAAAATACTTGTCGGTGTGTCTTTGGAACTTCTTTCCCGTACTTCCACCCAAACGCTCAAGCTACTTCCCTATGGGTCATTAAGTACTCCATGTCGTCTTAGTGGAATGTGATGGTCCTCCTCCAGTCACTATTCTATGTTTGCACCAAGGTTTCCAAGAATTCAATTTTCACCTAATGTAGGTCTTGGAGTACATCTCGAGGAAGCCTTCTAGGCCTGTCTGTCCTAGTAAGTAGGTGACGGGCTCGAGTAGGCCTAGTGCTACCAAAGTCTCTTTACAAGTGGACTTGGTCTCGAAGATTGTCCTCCTTTGGCTATTGAGATATTTTCACTTCTGGGCCGCACTCCCGGTAATTTTGGTCAAGCCTATGAACTCACCAACAACACTGGAGAGGGTAGGTGGTACGGGATTTTTCAGCTCTTGTCTCTAAACTCTAGCCAAATCCTTCCCTTTATCACCTCGGGAAGTTGTTCCTTTCTCCGGTCTACTCTTTTTTGGACCCATTTTATCACAACAAGAGAAAGATGGTAAATATCAAGAACACACAAGCTTATGCATCAAAGATTACTTAACAAGAACCATTCTTCCTAGACACCCAACACATGGCAAGTCATGTCATCTCAATACAACGATCATAAACTTTCCCAACACTTAGATCAACATAAAAACATGCATATAACCCACATAATTCATGCTTCCCACACACAACACAATCATGCTAAAGAAAGTAAAGAAACACAAAGTTCAAAGAGTTACCCAAAATTGGAGGGTAAGAGCTGAAAATCACACAAGAAGGAAAAAGCGCTTTTCCTTGAGAGAAAGTGTCCAATTTTTTAATTCCTCAAATTGTGAAGTGAGGGTAGATGTTTTTGAAGTACTTGAGTGGGTTAAATTACCTTTATGGATGGGAGAAGGTACTCTGAATTTAGATTCAAAGAATTAAATATATTCTAAAAGTGGGTTGTTTAGGAGAAAGGCAAAAAGGGGTCAGTAATGGTTTAGGCAAAAATAGAAATTTTGGTGTAAAAGATTTTATGGGTTAGTGCTCAAAAAAGGTGTTAATTTTTTGGTGTGGTACCACTGACAATAACCAACGTAGGGAAGAAAAATATGCAGAATTAATAGGGGCAAAAGTGCTTGTTTTGGAAAAAAAATTATATTATGCTAAAATTATGCAATTTTGCCCGTTTGCAGTTTTTACAGACTGGAAAGAGGCATGTCACGGCATGTTCCATATGAAGGCCTCGTTCCAACTCATCTTACACGAACTCTGTGCCTTACACAACTCGTCCTCCCTAGCACCTTCATCTCTCTGACACTTTTTTCATCTAAATCCTATATCATCCTAGCCACAAACACTAGACTCGATCTTAGACTCAAATATCAACCAGAATTCCACACAAAATCCTTTGTCATACAAACAAAAACATGCGAAATTCAACTACCAAAAACATCAAAACAAGGCATGGAAAAACACTGTATATTTATTTTCGTCCTCACGATTTATTCTTCATGCATTCTAATTTAAAAAACCTACTATTGGGTCTCTAGAGTCGTCATCTGCGACTCCACCCACGGTGGCATCTTTGTGGAGAGGCCTCCACAAAGTGTCACCCTTATCCTTCATGTTCTTTGTCAACAATAGAGAGTGTATGTCCATCCTTAGCTAATGTTGAATCCTTAGCCATTTCCTTGGTTTTAAAAGGTGGTTGAGGAGATTTTAAGTCCTCGCTACTCTCCACCAACCGCTGCAATTTAGTGAGCATAGAAAAACAATCTATAATAGAAAGATCATAACTAAACTCATGCATGGGATAAATGTCATAAACATTGTTTTCACAATCAAAGCTCAAAACATGACTTCTCTCATCACTCTCATCAAAGAAATTATCATCATAAATCATGAAAGGATCATCACATTGAACAAATTTATCATACAAGGTTATGGCATTGCATGCAAGAGAAGAAATGGATGATTCATGCTTAGACTTGTAAATTTTGAAACCAACCTTGTCAACGTCATCTCTAGAGTTAGTGTTCCAAAATAAACATCTATTTTGGTCCTTGATGGTTTTAAGAATGGCTGCCCCAAAAATTGAGGGTGCACCTCCATCGTGCACTACATCAAGGACACAGAAGTCCGCCAGAAACTCTAGCTTGCCTACCTTAACTATAACATCCTTAACTATTCCTCCGGAGCTAGCTTGGGAATGGTCGGCTAGTTGGAAAATAACCCTAGTGTCCCTAAACTCACCTATGTCAAGGTTCCGATATAGTCTAAACGAGATAACTTTGATAGATGCACCTAAGTCAATCATCGCATTTTCCCCTAATTTACCACCTAGAGAAATGGGGATTGGAAACATTCCGAGGTCAACACACTTTTTAGGTATGTTCTTATGAGTTAAAGTGACTACTCCTCCAATTTTCAATTGACCTACACGAGGTTAAGGAAGGTTTGGTGAGGTTACTTCTTTATCTAGTTCACTAGGCTCACTATATTACCTTTATCGTGGGCTTCATATGGTCAAGGGAGGTGTATACCACTGGGTATACCTCATCCTATACACACTTCGAACATCCCTTATTCAAAGAATATCTCTCCTAGGTGATACCCCCAGGGATCCCTGATGCTAAGCTACCTCCCGTCGATGGATAATTAGGGTTTTGAGCCTCATTTTCACAACCAAAATTTCCCATTTCATTTTCATGACCACCAACCGTAGAAACGTCCCCCCGACAGAAGTTTTTCCTTGTACTTTGATCAGTACTGCCGATTATCATCTCTATGGGGGTCCACGAAGGGGTATTTGGGAGCTAACCACTCTCCCTGAAAGATGGCGACACCGGCAACACTGATGGAAAATCTATAAGGAGTAGAATTTTGGGAGATGAAATACACACTTACTTGATTCTTTTTAGACAGAGTTGGGAGAAGTAAGAAGGTGATAGAACTGGAATGCCTTTGGAAATTCTAATTTTTTTTCAAATACTTGCACAAAATTGAAGGGGAAAAAGAAAATGGCTAAAGAGGAAGAAGTTATAGAAGCAGTGGACCCATTTTCAAAAATATCATTACCTTGAAAATCGGAGAAATTGGAGAAGGGTGCAGACATGGGAGGATATTTATTCTCTCTCTACTTAGTGGAGTCCTACACATGGCCAACATTTTTAAAGTTTCCTTGATGAGACATGAAGTGCATGTATTTCTTGAATTATTAGGTTTACATCATAAGGCGTTTAAATAACCATTTTTGTTTTCTTATCTAAATCCTTCATTTTGTAACCTATTTTGAGTCTAATGAATTTTTGTCCTTATGAGCATCTAGATCTTGTTTTTGAGCTTAATTGTAGATTGCTCGTAAACACTTTAGAGTAGGATAATGAAGACCAGTTGAAAAATTGGTAGAAGATGGAAGGCCACGAGTCAAAACTTGGTAGAAGGTAGACGGGTTGAACAAAGAGCCAAGTTTTGGAAGTGTCAAAGAAGCGGCACATGCCATGTAAAATGGCATGGCCCGTGCTAGAGTCCATGTTGCAAGAAATGGGGCACAAGATGGGTCGTGCAAACCTGCATGACCCATGCACAAAGATCAAAGTAATTCCAAGTACGGACGACAAGATGTGCAAATATGCACGTCCTGTGCACTCAGAAGGCTGAAGTTGAAGACCCAGATGACCGGTCGTGCAAACCAGTATGACCTGTCTACTCAGTTCAAAATTTTCATGCACCTAGACAACGTCCTATGCATCCTGCACTGGACGTGATGGCCATGCTTTGCAAACTGGCACGGGCCATGCCCTCATGGCACTAGGGTTTTCAAATTTGGGCTTTTTAAAGTTCATTTACCATACACTATATGTATAGTCTTTAGTCTCCAAGGGTTAAAACTTAGTTTTAGTTAAATTTAGTTTGGTAGGAAAATGAGGCTAGAAACTCTCTCTGTCTCTCTAGGGTTTTCTATCTTCTCTCTTCATTTACTTTTAGACCCATGGAATTTATCCATATGATTGCCATGACTTTAATGCTAGTAGAGTAGTTTTATTTCTTTGGGTAGTATTTGTGTTCATAACTTGACTTGGATTTGTGAGATTCTTATATTCATCTAATTTTCTATGTTATGATTAATGTGTATGATTTGTGGACTATATTCTTGTATGATTTATGCAATGACATATTTTATGATGCACACATGATTTAATTCATTGAATAATAGTGTGCTAGGCTTGAATGCTAATTTGGGAGTGTTAGGTTATTGTTGTTGTAGTCTTGTGAGTACTGGGGAGATGTGTGCATTAAATATATCTTGTGAGTACCAAGGCGATTAATTAGACTTTAATCTAATTGGCTAGTCGTGTGAAGAATTACATGTTGGGAGCAGTGGACTAGGGGTTGCTGTATAGAAATTCCTAACGAGGGAAACCCTGACTTGCTTGATAATTGAGCGTTCCTAATTTGTAGCGACTAGAGTAATGTTGATCCTAGAGTCATCAAAAGGCATCGATTCCTTTTCCTCTCTAGATCTAGGGTCGATGTCCATAGTAGAGAGCCTGGTGATGCAATAAGCTTACTCTCGCATCTAACGGTTGCAACCTACGCAAGGCTTAAACCGGGAGTGATAATATGGGGGGTGAAATACGGAGTCACGAGATTGGAGCACATCACTACTTATAAAGGAGGTGATATGGTTTAACGGGCGGTGAATCAATGTGTGACACATAGATGGAATTCCCGGCCATCTCCGCACTATGTAACATAACATTATATTAGGTTTATAAGTTCTTATGTGATTAGAATCTAGGATCAAATCCATATGTCGGTCATGTTATGCAAATACCCCCAAGATTAATTAATTGATAATTTACTTCACCTTTTGCACATGCTCGTAGTTATTAGTTATACAGCCCTCCGGTCTATTAGTACTAGTTATTCATAACACACGATTGGGGTGACGCCTGATTGTGGGTTGTGTTTGGCTAACTTTTAGATATTGGTATCTAGGTATACAAGTGGCGGGTTTGGGTGGAGGTCGACCCCGCATCCGCTCTATCGGGGAGGTTATGGAGGTAGCTTTGTGGGGTTGGGGCAGGTACGGGTATGAAAATCATATCCGCCATGGGTACTGGATCAGGTGTGGACATTAGCTCACACATGCTCCATCCCCGCTCCGCCTCACTAAAACAATTATATACCCACTAATTTAATATGAAATAAATTATTATTTATCAACATTGCACATATCTCACCCATAATATTCTCATGTAAACACATTTATTAATTTTAACATAAAAGTTACTATAAAAAGTGGATTCTACCTATATTTGGAGGTATAAGTGGGATGAGTACAATGGGTATGAAGTGGGTAGGGAGAACCAAGTGGGTGATGAGGCGAGTATGGTTTTGTATGATACCCGATGGGAAGAGGGTGAATTTTAAAGTTGTACCTGCCATGGGTGATGGGGCGAGTATGGGTATGAAAATTTTAGGTAGGCCTGGGTATGGAGGTACCATAATTCGTACCCACCCTGCCCCACCGCCATCCCTACTGGTATCTCTGTAGACAATACCTGGACTTACCACTAGCTACACTATCGTAGTTATGAGTGAGTACATGAGCAACACATAAATATCATCGTTGACCTCACCAGCGCTCACGGGATAATTAGAACGACCCTCGGATGCTGGTCATTCCCCATGACACAAGTTCCTTCAAGGCTTGAAGACCTAAAATTATTGATGTATCGAGAAAGAAAAGCATCACCCTTGGTGATGGCTTCTTTAAGAAGTCCATTTCACATCGAAGGTCTTCCCTAACGAAGACTGTTCCAAAGGCATTCTCGCTCCAAAAGGCTCATTCACATCAAAAGGGGACCTTTCTTCGACCAAAACCTTTTGAAGTTTCCTTTAGATTTCTAGGGGCTTAACACCTGGACTCGAGACCCAGTCGATATTGGGTACAAGGCCCAGTCGATTATTGATAGTCATGCCTCCACTTGATGGGCCTACAAGTTCCATCATCCAAAGAATATGGTTGGCATCATAATTATAGTCAAACCCTACTACTTTTTCCACAAGATAACAAGCTCCTAACCCTAACTATTGAAGGAAGTCACATTATATTGGTCGATATATATATATATATATATCTATATAGGTATAACCTAATATACTATTTGTTCACTATTCATATGAGAGTTTTCATACAAACTTTGTTGACCTTAACATTAGAGATTTTTCCTCTCTGGATACCCCCAAGGGTTTGGTCTTGTAGATCATAACTAAGAAATTGACGGTGCTTCCCAACGGTGTTCCAGACGCATCAACCTCGCGTGATGGTGATGAATCTAGTCAGATGGCGGTGGTTCGTGTACTACGCAGGTATCCCTTGTGTGACTCGTATGGTCGAGAATAGCTTTTGCATGATGAGGCTTCGAGCCCACCACCCAGGCCCAAATCTGGAGCGGGCGAGAAAGTCAAGGAACGCTCAAGAGGTTACTTTAGCCACACTTTCTTCCAAAATCTTTGCCCACTAAAGTAGTATGCCACGAAGAGCCTTTTGATGATAATAACCCTGATTCACCCCAAACGGTGTAAACATTTGCTCTCGAGGCAAGAACGTCAGAAAAAGAGACACCACCCTGGACATCCTCACCAGCGTGGTGCTCCCATCAAGAGCTGACCCATAAAGTCCCCCGGGTTTACATGGAAGACCACAATGACCTGATGCCATCAAATCACGAGTGGTCAATGAGCTCCAAGATATAAAAATATAACTCCACACGCGAAGAATGTAATCTGACAACCATTCAATACTTACACATATCTTCTCTCTTTAAACCTCTGACTCAAGTATCGGAGCGGGTACCCGCGAAGAGCCACCCGATCTGACAGTCTTTCTCCTTGCATTTTTGTAGGAGCAAGGTTACTGGTATTAGGGAAAGAACAGGTTCCGAGGCATCATCATTGGGAAAGACAAGCTCCTTCATCTCCATCATCAGTTTCCCAGTGAAAAAGACAGAGCAGCTGCTAATGAGGTTTCAATTTGTAAGCGCAGAGTTTAGGTGGTTTTCATTTTAGTTTTTAGCAGGAACGTCCGCATGGATTCAATCCATGAAATAAATGTTAGGGATATATACAAATATAACCCTACCTACTTGACATAAGTGCCAATATAACCCTCAGATAATTTTAAGTGCAAATATAACCCTACCTAGTTGATGTAAGTGCCAATATAACCTTCAGATCCCAAATTTTAAGTGCAAATATAACCATACCTAGTTGATGTAAGTGCCAGACCGCCGCCGGACCACCCGCCGCCGTCGCCGGACCACCGCCAGATGTTGAAATGGGTAAAATTGCACTTACATCAACTATATCTGCACTTTCAGTTATCAAAGGGATATATTGGCACTTATGTCAAGTAGGTAGGGTTATATTGGCACTTTTCCCTATAATTTAAGTATGTGAATGAGGGACGATCAGTCTAATAACATCGAACTATTAGGCTACTAATTTATACGTGCATTAAAGATGTATAATTTGTGAATTGTAGTGAATATTATGTTAAATATTACATATATGTATTTAATTGGGTAATTTTGGATATTTATTGGGTATTTGTTGGGTTCCCATTGAGATAACATAATTTGGTACTCATTGGGATCAAAATTTCCTATTAACATAATAATTCTCATTCCACCCAATCCCAAAAGTTAGTGGGTATTTAATACCCGATGTCATTAATTACCCATTTATTAATTTTCCATCCTATTTATTTTCAATTCCGCCCAATTGACACCTCTATGCAATGTGTAGTAGATACAAGTTTATGACCCGATAAATGCAACTCCAAAATTTTATCTTGATTTGTTCTAATTTATAATTTAAACATTAATTTTTTATAACTTATGAAAAAAAGTCTTTCGAGAGACAGACTTCTAATTAAATTAATTATTATGACCGCCGGTTAATATAACAATCAATACAATCAGCCTGGAATCCGAATGGAATTTTAGAAAGTGCTCTATAAACAATATTAAAATCAAGGAGCTGCTTTTCCACTTTAGATTTTATCACGTCGGCTTAACAAACCCCCCAGTTCATGTGACAATAATGGAGAATGGGAAGTTAGAATGAATAAATATGAGAGAATAATACTAAAAGTTTAGTTGGACTATATCATTTTAAAAAAATTATTTCGAAGAATTACTAAGAAGATCAAGTACCACGGAGTATAACTTTATTATAGTACCAATATAGTAAAGAAAAATTGTCTTTCCAACTCTAAATCTCAAAGAAGTCACAAATTTTATGGTTATAACTTATAAGCCCTAATTTGAAACCTGTCTATCTTATATTGAATTTTATTTTTCAGCAAATCTATAGTTTTCTCAACATAAATTCGAAGTTACGCAATTGAACAACATATAAATAGTACCGACACCATAAAGAAGATGATCATGATGGAATTAAATTCAACGCTAAACAACCAGAGAAGAAATTACATTTGCTCATCAATCTAACACCTCATTCTTTATTTCTCATCAGCCCGACAGTTCATGCTTTTTTGATAAAACATTGATTTTGGTTGTGAAGATTAACATAGAAGAGGGAGGATGATGTGCCATTGCCTACCGTTTCTGGCTTAAAGACTGATCATCGTATCTAAACCGCCCCTTACCAAAGTCATTCACACTTTTAGTATAATATCGATCCAAGATCGATGATACAGACATTTGGTAAGTCTTACGTAACTTATCTCCTCCCACAATTTATAGTGTAGGAAGTGGGAGCGCTAGCAAAATAGCCCTTTGATATGATTTAGCATATTAACATTCACAATTTGGATAATTTATAGAGAAAAGTACTTACATAACCCTATATAATGCACATACGTGCTAATATAACCTTCTAATTAATAATTGAAAGTGTCAATATATCCCTGGATAATAAGTGAAAGTGCAAAAATACCCTTTCCGACAACTTTTAGCCATAATTACGTGAACAAAATATTTTTGCCCTTCCGGAGAAAACAAAAAAACTAAAAAAATAGGAATGATGTTATTGCCATTAGCGTCATTAATACCCCAATTATCACTGCCGAACCGCTGCCACCCGCTACCGTTGCGCCTCTGTAATAGGTAGGGTTATATCAACACATCATGAAAACTGATAGGGTTAAATCATCACATTCCGAAAACTTAGAGAGTTATATCATTACATTCATAAAAAGTGCAGGATTATATTAGCAGATACTATAAAAGCAAAGTGTCATATCAGTACAAAATTAATGCC
>JAUOBV010056941.1:0-13795 GCA_032360425.1 Rubia occidens
CAGTTTTTTATTGGTTTTATGATTTGGTAATCAGTCTAACCGAATAACCAGTAAGAATAACCGGTAAGAGATTTTATAATATAATAATTAAGTAATTTCAATCCCAAAAATTAATTAATTAAACTTTAGGAATTGATCACAAACCCAATAAGAAAAATTTAAATTACTAACCCAAATTAACTATTCTTTAAACTTTATATTGTTGATCCATATATCTTTAAATAATAATTACGCCCAAAGCAAATAATTATGCAAACAAAAGTTGATGTAGCTTTTAATTGTGCCCAACACTAATAATTATAGATGAGATACAATTTTAGTTTTAATTTAAAAAATTAATTAACTCTTATGCAAACAATTATCCAATTTCTAATTTTTTTACCATATATTCCAAGTTTTACGGTTCTAACTACTAGTTAATATTAATAGGAATTTATATTTTTTTATTTTTAATGAATGGTATATATGATATCGGTAATAACCGAAACCGAAACCGAACCGAATAGGTAAAATCGACAATATTATCGGTCAGTTATTCGGTTCCTTATAAAATTTTATAAACTGGCAAAAACCAAAACCGATTAACCGGCTAACCGATAAACCGGCCGGTTGAACACCCCTAGTCAGCACAATACGCCCCTCATAATTTGCGGTGCATCTTTCTTCCCAAAAACATGAAGCATGTGGGTCTCTATTTCTTCTCTCCTTTTTATGTCAAGAGTGTTCTCATTCTCGTTCGATTGTAAGATCGTTATATTTTTGTGCTAGATTCAAGCCGCATTGCCCTAACTAACAACTATACCTGATCTTGAAAAAAATTCTACACTGGAACACATTTTTTGGCTCACAAACTGTGAGGTGAGTCTCCCACGTAGGAACTTGTCATGAAGTCTTCGTGCCATATTGGCAACCTGCTACTCGACAAGCGCCTTCGATCTATATCTTCACCGGGTTGCAACAACTCTCTGGTTTTTTAAGAGACTGGCTGAAATTCTCCAATCAGTGATGGAAAGTGCATGTTGAGGGAGCTTCGAAAGCATGTCCATTTTGATTTGAAGCAGTATGGTACTGCATGCCTCCATGTTTATTCCTTGTTGGCTAGGTTAATCCCCACCGAGTTGCCATAACTTTGTAGTTTCAATACTGGGAGCATCTTTTTAGGTTGTCGGATTTCTCCAATCAACGACATGGAAGAGCTCAAATATCGTTAGAGTCACGATAGCACTAACAACTTCAATATTGGGAGCATTTTTTAAGGTTGTCGTTGGATTTCTCCAATTAACGACAGAGAAGAGCTCAAATATCGTCAGAGTCGCGATAGCACTAACAACGGGTCTAACAATATTGTCAGAGTCGCGTGATAGCCCAAATATCACCGGAGTCGCTATAACTCATTTTTGGGGAAATTCTATATTAGGGATATATACTTTTATAACCATACCTACTCGAGTAAGTGACAATATAACTCTCAAATAATTTCGAGTGCAAAAACAACCATAACTACTTAATGAAAATGCTAATATAACCCTCCAGAGTATATTCCGACATTGACTTGCCAATCCCCCCCCCTCCATTGACCGAATGGAAATTACTAAAATGCTCTTTGGACTAAATACAAAAATTTAAAAGAATATTTTCCCTGCCATTGTTCCGCCGCCGCCGCCACCACTGTCTCACCACCTCCGGCGCCGCTCCACCACAACCACTGTCACTCCGTCACAACCACCGTCATCATTGCTCCACTCTGCCACCGGCGATCCCAGGCTAGCCCAACCGCCGACGATCCCAGCCCAAATGTATTTGTAGATAAAGGTCATCGTCTACACAAATGTATGTACTTTATTCTTCATATGAATCTAACTAAAACCTTGTTCTTTCTTAACTTGCTTGTCTTTTATTAACTTTCTAACTGCAGCAACCTCTTGCCATTCCACAAGCAGAGTAAGCATTAGCTAGTGTTGAGTATGTCCCATTGTGGCCTGGTTCAATTCAGAGCAATTTCTCGGCTTCTAATTTGCTAGTTCAGCATTATTGTGAATCTTTCAAAAAGTTGAAAGTGAACCCCATGCTATCACGTCTGGTTCAATTACCATTTTCTCAGTGAAATTCATTGCTTCTTGAAGTAAGCCAGTGTGTCGGAGAAGGCCAGGCCAGCTTCCCACTGAAATCTTAGAGTCAATGATCCCAGTCTCGCCCACCTCATCCGCTCCATTCCTTCCGACAAAGACTCACCCATCACCACTACTCGTGCCATCCCAGTGCCAGGCTTGGCCACCACTCCCTCCCGATCGCCCAAGACAAACCCGACCCTTACCATTCCCACCCCCATCACCACAATGTTGGGTAGGGTCACGAAGCCAAATTTGTGGTTTGAAAAATTAGAGAAGATGAATTGGGTAGGGTCATGGTGACTCGAGTGTAAGAAGAAATCAGAGACTCGGTTAAGTGAAGAAAGAATGAGGAGATGGTGGAACATGTTGAGTGGCGACCAAGAAGAAAGAAGAAATCAGGGTTAGGATATAGGAGAAGGAGAATAAGGGGTATAAAAGCAAAAAAAAATTCTCTTTTTCATAAGGGTAAAATTGACTTTTCACCCAATTTCGGACTAAATCTGCCGGAATGGGTACGTTTGCACTTACACTAACTAATGAGGGTTATATTTGCACTTTCAATTATCAAAAGGTTATATTGGCACTTATGTAAAGTAGGTAGGGTTATAAAAATATTTTTCTCTTCTATATATCATGTTTTTCATTAAGTAAAGAAGAGCAAATTTTTGAAATTCAAATCTACCTAACAACGCCCTATAGTAGGCATTCTCTATCATCAATTAGGATAACACTCCTATAAATATATTATTACATATTTAGCAACTCACACTTGCATATCTCTTTTTTATGAAATGAAGGCAATTAACCACAAAAATCTCTATAAGCCTTACACAATTACAAGTAAAAATAAATATATGGACAATTGAGCGGATGTAACAGCACTTCGCTCTTCTTCTACAAAACAGATGAAGTGCATATTGTTGGAGTTGGAAAGGAGCCACATCAAGAAGACTGGCACAGTGCAAGCACGTGGAGCCTGCAAGTCGATAGAACATCTTGATAAGGACGGTGAGCATATTGGTCGAGCTGTAAATACATCAACACTGATTAGGGTTGAAAGCAGACTTATCCACGAAGGTAAAGGGAAAGAAAGGCAGGGTAACTATTGAAATCAACAAAGGTATGATGCTATCTATTCCACTACAATGAAAAACTACAACAAGATCATTTACAACAACAATGAATGTGAATGAACAAATTTTCATATATGGATTCATGATAAACAATTGAGAAGCCACTCTAATGCAATAAAATCACAAATGTTGGAAGTTGGTCAATTTAAGAGCCTACGATATTGCACTAGTAATTTGAAACATAGCACATTGAGTGCTAAAACAATTTCCAAAGATATTCATCATGATTTACACATTTATGAGAAGTGGATTTTTTAACGTGAATCATTAAAAAACATTATCTAATGTTGGACGAAATGGATCCACAAATAACCGTTCATAACAAATGTTCCTATATACGGTTTCAATGCCAATTTACAGTGATGATGGTGACTTTTTATTTTATGGTAAATTTGCTATTTTGTCACTTGTGAATAAGGAATCAACTAAGAAAAACAACATGAACATACCAGTATGGACACTCGTAGCATTTCCAGAAAAATCAATTAGTAAAGAGGTCAAAAAGATGTGCATGATGGAAAAAATGGGGTTCCGTAATTTAGAAAAGAATGGCCACTAGTGGCCAACACTAACATATTAATTTATCAAGACAATGCAAGATCATATATTTGTGATGATGATGCATATTTCATAAAAATAGCATGTTCGAATGGTTTCAACATTCGTTTCATTTTTCAACCCCCTAATTATCATAACCTAAATGTACTAGATTTGGAAATTTTTATGTCCATTCAATCATTACACCACAAAACAGTTAAATGAAACATAAGTGATTTGATCAACACAACAAAGCATGCCTATTCTCAGTTAAGTGCAAGGACTCTTGGCAACTTGTTTCTAACCCTACAAAGGTGGATGATTGAGATAATGAAAGTGGGGGTTCCAACAGGTACAAGGTGTCACATATAAGTAAAGAATTTAGGGCTAGAAGTGGTGTGTCGCCTATGGACCAAGAAATGGAGGATACATTGGCTATCACATGTGTTCAGTATTAACAACAACAGAATGCAACGGGTGGGATACACAATGGGTGTTTATAATTTAGGGCTAGAAGTGTTGTGTTGCCAAGAAATGGAGGACACGTTGGCTATCACATGTGTTCAGTGTTAACTACAACAGAATGCAACAGGTGGGATACACAATGGGTGTTTAGATTTGACCATTATTTTTAGGTGCTTATCTATTGATATATTTAGTCACAATCCTAAACACAAACACAAAAAATTTAGATAACACAAATGCGTCACGAATATGTTATAATTGTTGCATATTGACATTGATATTTTTATATATTCATTGGATTTATGTTTACATATTTTCACCCATCAATATAATAACAAATGCGAAGAGTACTTTGGAAAAAAACATAGTAGAATTTAGATACGTGGAGTTCTAAACTTTGTGAGATGACACACTTAATTTGATTAATTGTTCTTTCTTTTCTTAAATTACTTATGGCAAGAGTTAACATAATTTCAAGTTCCTATTCAAAATTTACAGGTACACGTTTTTTCTACATTCGTGTAACTATAATGCTATATAGGATATAGGATGAGCAGTGGGAGGGAAGTGTCTTGTTTGATATTTTTCTTGCTTCTTTCTGTAAGTTAAAAGGATTTCACTGATTTTCAAAGAATGGTGTTACACATTGTGGTATATGATCTCATCGAGAGACATGGTCTCCAAATTGTTTGGCATGGTAGCCAATGTGTGAGCTATTACATTGTCATGTCTTATTATCCAAACTAATTTTGGAAAAAGGTGAGATTCTATTAGGCTTGAGATCTCGCTTATGATTAGACCATAACCATATAGGTCATCATTTCGGCTATTAGATTGACAACAATTTTCCCGTCTCATTAAATTTGTTGAACTGATAAGTCTTAGTCCAATGGTGCTTGTGGGCATGTCTACTGAGATATAATATGTGTGTTTTTAGCAATGTATAGAAAAGGTGGCCAGTGTGCCTATCAGTATAATACCCACTCATCATTCGTGTCTCTTATGAACCATCTCAGACATGTGTTCTCACTAGATGTTGCAGAGTCAAAGTACAAGGTGTCACCCGTTAGGGTTTCCAAAACTAGGTTAGGATTGTGCTCAGGTAAATGACATTTTCCCCATTCCTAAGCTTTCTAATTGCTTGCTAGCATAGAGGACACTGTGTTGTGGGTGGAGCACATGTTGCTCTTCACTAAGTAGTTTATTTTGGTGGCCCCACACTTGGAATAACATCATAGCAGTAAGATTTATGGCTTGGCTAGTTAGTTCTAGAATAAGTTAGTGTGTCCATAATTTTGCACTCAGTTGTTGATATCTGTATATCTTCTCATGTAAATATGTTATAAACCATATTTGGTGTGCTACTAGGCAATGGAAGAATACATGGGTCAGAGATGTATCTTCACATGAGCATGTCAAGCATGTGGTTTCATGCCTCGAGTATCTTTGGCGAATATTATCTACTGATGACAACTAGTTTCTCCTTCATTAATTGGATACTTACGTTATTATTGTTTAAAGTTAATCATTTTAAGTGTGATTTTAGTTTTTTGAGTTTAATTATTTTTTATTGCCACTGATTTGAATAAAAAATACAAGGACCACAAAACAAAAAAATATTATTAGTCCGTCTGTCGGCCAAACTCCATTTGCTCAACCTCCGTCTGCCAACTGCTCAATCCCTCATCGTTCACCTTCCTTCACCGCTCAACATTGTCGAAGTCGATGGCAAAATGGTCTGCCAAACCTCAATGCTCGATGACATTCTCCACTCAGATCTTTAACCACTGCACCCAGCTGCTACCATGGCAGCCATGTGGTGGGCCTAAAAGGGATCTTGCACGATCACAACATGGGATGACCAGCACTTTAAGTGGATCATATTAGAACATACGAGTTCAGTGATTGATAGTTAATGATGGATCGTTGACTCCGGTAGGTGGTCTTAAGTGATGCAACGATTAATACCTAGTTATGCTCTACCTTGGTCCCTACTACCCGTTACGTTCAATCTCATGGTTGTGTTTTTGATTGAAATGGTAGTTTGGGAATAGGGTGCCCAAGTATAGAGCTCATGGAGTATTTTTCAATTTTAAATGTTTATTTTTTCTTCTTCTTTTGTTTTACTTCTACTACTCTGATGCTGCTATCATTTTTGTTTCTTTGTTTCGTTTTCATTTTGTTTCTTTTTCATTTTTTTTCTTTGTTCAATTTAAAGCCCCTCATTCTTCTCTTTTTATAAACTTTTTTTTGTTATGAGCATTATATTGGAATTCTCTGCCAAGTTAGGTTTTTCGATGATCTATTAACCGGTAAATTCAAATTGACTTTCGATCTACTCTCTAAAGTTGGTTTAGGAGAAATTTGAATCAAAAGTGGTTTTAACAACTGACTTTTGTTATATTCAAAAACTGCAACTAGCTTGGACAGTTTCGGGCTATTTAGACCAGTTATAAATAGTTAGACGTCGATTTATTTCGATTGTTCAACTTGGTTCAGGTTAGAGACCTTTGAACGCAAAAAAAAGTTAGATCAAATTTTATGTAGTTGGTATATCGTTCCATCAAGCATGTAAAAAAAGTCAAGTCTAATACTCGTTATTATGACTGTTTTGAGTCAGAACACTGGCTCGAGCTGGTATTTCAACCAGTCATTTTAGATCGAGTTTACCAAACAGTTTCACGGTAAAAAAAAGACCTATTCACCATATGATGCACCTTTCAGTAAGCCACAAAGGCAACCAAGTAACTATGCTTGACCAGACCCAACTCGAGATCTCCCTTGATAGATTGTGGTTTTTAAGTCTCTGTACACCCCATTGGGGTGGAGCAAACACTTTGGTATCGAGATCAAGCGGGAGGTTCACCTCACTATATGTGAGCCACGTGGGAGTCGTAATCCACTTTATGTGAGACACAATTACTATATGAATGAGAATGAGAAACACTTTTTACTTTATATGTATATATATATATATGTGTATATATATACATATACATATATATATATATATATATATATATGTGTGTGTATACATATATATATATATATATGTGAGTAAATAAATATGATCCCTACATCTCATAAATAACTTCCTACTTTTCTTTTAATTCCTCTCACAAATAAGTTCATATTTTGTAAATTTTCCACATATATATATATATATATATTCATTCAATCTACCAAATTTTATGTTTTATTTATAATTTAAAATAAAAATTTCACCACACTTTTGTTTTGAAAATTTAGTTACGTATACTTATTAAATTGGAAAAAAGGCATATATATACTGTATGAAAAATTACATGGTATTTCTAAGATACCATAAGTACCGTATTCCAGGGATATTTTATGCATTTTATATTGTAGGGAGATCCATAATGTTATGTAATATGGTACATTATCATATTTGGAGTATATAAATATTTTACACACAAATAATAGTAATGAAATGCACATTTTGCGTTAGGTATAAGTAATAGGGATATAATTTATTTAGAATCAGGATAATAAAGGAATACCTTCTCTGATTGGTTTTGTATATATCATGTTCCATTTTTGTTTAGACTTTGTATACTCTTTTTACTCACTATATATATCAATACACACGACCATAATTATTTGAGGAATTTACATTTCATCATGGTATCAGTTAGGTCTCTCTAAAAGTTCCTGGCTTTTTACCCAAAAATTCCGAACTATTTTCTCAAGCTTTTCCAATCCAGGCCGCCGCCCACCCGCCTTTGCTTTTGCGATCACCGCCGCTTTCTAGCCTCAGTTGATCACCGATCGAAAATAGACACCGCCACTCTATGTGCCGTCCACGCACCGCCGACCTTCATCCCTCACACTGTTGATCTGCTCGATCGTGCTTCTTCTGTCCGGTACAACTGTTGCTGCTCCGAAATACTCGCACTAAAGTTAGATCAATCGTCCACTGCCAATGACAAGTTTGTTGTGTGATTGGTGCAATTTGATTTTTCTTTTGTGTTTGGAACCATTGATGCTCGTTCCTGATGACGTCTATTTTGCTTCCTTCATTGATCAGTTGCATCATCAAACTTGATGTTTCCAAGTACTCTTAATAGTGTACTCAGGTTTCTTTTGTTTTACGTACTATTAAGTTAATTGGTTTTGTTGATGGATCCATGCCCTGCCCAGATCCTCCCACAGATTCAGCATCTAAGGGATCCCCTTATGAGAATTATGAAGATGTTGCAGCTTAAGATGCTTGGATTCAATCAAATATGCTGGTCCAAACAGCTCTTTTTTCATCCCAAACCACATCTGCAATGTCAGTAGTTGGTCGTATGATCACCACTTCTCATGTATGGGATGTTTTGGCCACTAAATATCAGAACAGTTCTCGTGCTCATCGCTATGTGATCGCCTGTATTGAATTTGTCAGGATGATCAATTGTTCAGGATTATTACTCTCGCTTCAGTGACATTCTTGATGAATTGTGTGTTATGGGTCACACTTTTTCCAATGATGACATTGTTATATTATTTTGTTGTGGTTTAAATAATGATTTTCTCAGTTTCATCAGCTCAGATTATAAAAAAAATCCTCCATCAGAGCTATTTACTATTAGCTGATGTTAAAGGTTTAGAGTATTCTCTCAAAGCTCGATCGTCTTCTGCTTCTGGACCTGTACCTACTGCACTTTTTGCATCTCCGCAGACATTCGGTCAACCCGCCCGCGGAGGCGGCCAATGTCGAGGCCGTGAAATAAGTGTTGGTGATTCAAACACGTAGGGTGGCCATGATAGTGACCCTTATGTGTGTCAGTGATGTCATCATCCCGGCCATCTTGCTTAATACCGCTACAAGCTTTCTCACGTATCTCGTGATGGCATTGCTGATTCCGCAGAAACAGCTCAGCCACAACAATTTCAACAATATAATGTTGCTTTAATAATTATTGCTCTATTACAATATTGTTACAAAAAAACAAAAAAAACACACTCCCTCCGTTCACTAATAGTGGCACCGTAAGTTTAGGTGCTTGGATTTAGATGAAGACAATGAGTAGATGAAATTAAATGTATAAAGTAAAAAAGTAGAATGAGTGGATGAAATTAAAATAGTCTTCTTCGGTTGATATTAAGGAAAACAAGATTCCCATAACAATGGATTCAATTATTAATGTCTTGTGTATCAGCAGTGTCCTATCAGTTTATGATGAATAGATAGAAATCCCCATTTCATACAAGATAAGGGCCTCAGACAAGGTTGCCCATTGTCTCTGTACCTGTTCATCATATGTCAACAATTTATTTCAACTTGGTTTGAGCATAGAATACTATCTAAATCAAACTTAGGTCTGAAACATTCCAGAGGGGGTATAGGGATTAGTCATCTAATGTAAGCAGATGATTGTATATTTTTTCTAGAGTGCAACACAAAGGCGGTGGATGAAATTTCTAAAACAATTGACTTATTCACAAGATACTCTGGACAGAGGCTAAAATTTGATAAGTCTGCTATTATGTTTAGCTCGAGCACTCCTGATAGTCTGATGCAATACACTAGGTATTCTCTAAATATTCATGGAAGTGGCTTAGGAGTAAAATATCAAGGAATGGATATTAGTCTTCAAGATCCAAGGTCTGAAGTTTTCAAAGATGTCATTATGATATTCAGCCAAAGGTTTACTTCCTGGAAGACAAAATTACTCTCACCGACTAGGAGAATTACTCTGGCCAAACATGTATTGTCTCTAATGGCAATCTATCCCATTGGAATGTTCAAAATCCTGAATTCCATCCTTACAAAACTAGACAAAATGATAGCTGAATCATAATGGAAAAATAAGAAGAAGAAAGGAAAGTGCATTGGAAAGCATGGAGGAAAGTATGCAGATCTTAAGAAGAAGGTGGTATAAGGATTTGATCAATGGAAGCCATGAATAAAACACTTCAAGGGAAACATGCTTGGTATATAATTTCGGGCAACAACTCATTGCTAGGAAAAGTGTGCAAGGAAAATTACTTGAAAAATAGAGAGTTTATGAATAATGATGGAAAATACACTCTGAAAAAAACCTACCACTTGATATTAAAGGAGTCATGGCCACAACAAATTCAGACCCCTCATAATATGGCAAGGTTTTGAAAGCTGATTTGGAATCTTAAAATCCCACATAAACTTCAGGTTTTCATATGGAGAATAATCACTTCTTTTTTTCCAACAACACAAAGAATCTTGTACATAGTAATATTGCAATCCAAGAATCCTGCTTAAGATGTTTGCAACAAACACAAGATGAAACACACATTTGTGATGAATCGAGAAGGATTTGGAGAACTTTATCGCTAGGCTTTGATTTCAATGACTTGCAACATCATGATATGAAGTCTTGATTTATACAATGGACCAGTGGTGGATGTACATGGGGGCTCCAGCCCACGGCAATAAAAAATTGGGAGTAATTTTGATATTTTCCTCTTTAGACCCTTCCAGAAAGAAAAAAAATTGGGAGTTGTTTTATTTTATTTTTCGATCAGCCCCCTCTAAATAGATTTAAAAAAAAGACTGAGAAATTTTTATTTCCTCCAACCAATCGATCCAGCCCCGTCAGAAATATTTCTTGGCTTCTCCCTCGCAATGGACTCAACAAGATCTAGATAAAGAGACCATCATCCTTTCTATATGCATCATATGAGAGATTTGGAAACAAAGGAATTCAAATGTTTTTAACGACGAGGTCGAGGATCCAATCCCCTACTAGAAAAGCACTAGTAGTTCCTTTATAGCTTTACAATAGACGTTGTCAGAAACAATTGAAGCAAATCATGATATGAATGATCAGTTGGATGCTGCAGTGCAACTTCATTATGATCAAAGGAACCAAATCATGAAAACTAAAATCTACTCAATCGATGGTCACAAAAAAAATGCACATATTGTGACGTTTGATGGTTTTTTCCTGACGAAAAATTCTTGGGGACAGCGGCTTGGAGAATCTCTTACAATCTTCAGCTAGGAGGAAGACAGTTTGTATTAGGATATGATTTTTTTTTAGCAACCACACTTTTACAAGCAGGGGCCAAAGCTTATCTAAGAGTAATATCAACTTCTTTGAGAAACTCTCCCACTGACTTGCTGGTTTACACAGATTCTATAATACTTGCCTCATCAATAGCTCAACCAGATAAAGCCCCCCGGGAGATCAAAGGAACAATCCACCAAATATTGTGCATTACCTCTTATCTAGATACTGTCAAGTGCCTACAAGTTAATCGTAGTTTAATTTCGTGTGATCGTGACATAGCTATTAATTTAGGAAGAACTCTATGTAATTCTATGTCGTATTAATATAATGTGTGGTTTAAAAAAAGAATCTTGCCAAAAATGAAAAGTATACCATTAAAAAAGATATATATATATATACAAATATAACCTATATACTTGAGTAAGTTCAAATATAACCCTCAAATAAATTAAACTGCAAAAAAACCCTAACTAATTGATGAAAGTGTAAATATAACATTAAGACATCATTTCAGGCGTTGACCGCACATAAAATGACCCAATTTCCCCTAACCTAAAACTTAAAAGTGTTAGTACAATTTTGTTGCCCCCAGCCACTGCCACCCCTCGTCTCACCCACTGCAACCACACCAGCCACCTCACCCTACCTCCACCACAAACATCAGCCCGCCACGACGACGATACTGTTGTGCCATCATTCAAAATCACCACCTTAATCGCTCATCTCCGTCGTTATTAATTCATACAATGTTTGAATAGTGCCGCACATAGGAATAGGTTCCAGGACTTGCTCCCTGCTATGATGAAGACGTTGACTGAGGCGCTGAATAGAGCGTATGAGGCTACTGCTCAAGAGGCCCTGAAATTGCTAATTGGCTAGTATACTCCCCTCCACCGCCTCCAAATTCACCACCGCCACCAACCTACTCATCTCCCCCACCACCAATGTACTCATCGCCTCCACCTCCATCTCCCCAACCCTGTATAGAACCACCGCCACCACCATTTCCACCACTGTGTGTGGAACCCCCACTACTCTCACCTCTCCCACCTCCTCCCACCATCATAAGCCACCACCACCACCATCTTTGCCACCGCCACTTGTCTGCCAATACTAGGGGTGTTCATGAACCGGTTCATACCGGTAAAATAGACCGAATCAGATAGGAATATAAAGACTGAAACTAAATATATAGAATTTTGGTTCGATTTTTGTCCAATTTTTTAAAATAAATTCTGGGTTCCAGTATAGTCCAGTCCAAGACCATATTTTTTTGGTCTGGACCGATAACTTACTCTTATGGATATTTTATAAGTATTTCTAATTTAAGTTTATATACTAGTTTTGATTTATTTTTGTTAGGTTGGTATTCTTCCATATATTGAGGTAAATTGTTTCTAATAACTTCTAGTTTATTAGTTTTTAAACAAAGAAGTTAATTATTTTTTCAAACCCCAAAATTTAGTGTAAAAGAATAAAATTCAATAAAATCCGGTCCAACCGATCCATACTGGTCTAAAACAGAATTATTCTGGTCTGGTCCAGTCCTAAACAATTACTAACCGGTCTGGTTCTCGATCCCAACTTCTTTATTATTCTAGTTCCGATCCTAAGCTGTTCCGATCCGGTCTTGGACCGACCAACACCCTTAGCCACTACTCTCCTCCTTCACCGGTGGTCTACTCCAGCCTACCACCACCATGCAACATCAGCCATCTCACCCTACCTCCAAAGCAAACACCAGTCTGTCACCACAACGGTCGTTATGCCACCACTCGCCAACACGAAACACTAGTCTATCACCTTTCAAAACCACCACCTCAATCACTCAATTGCTCAGCCTCAGCCGGATTCGTCTACGACCCACCACCGCCTCAATCGGTCATCCACCCACCACCGAAACAGGAGGCTCAATCGCTCATCCTCCTTAGTCGCTGACACTAGCACATAACCAACATCCACCCAGGAGAGAGAGAGAGAGAGAGAAGAAAGTCCCACCGTGGTCGCCTATTTCCGCTGTCTTGCTCTGATGCCCCATCGACTAACCCTCTAGTATGTTTTCCAAACCCACCCAACAGAAGAAGAAGAGAAATTGGTGAACCAGAGGGAGAAGAAGAAGCAATGTGTTAGGGTTAGGATTTTAGGGTTATGATAGTGAATTCAATTTTTTAAATTTGTTCGAAGGTGTACAAATGACATGCATCGAATTCAGCTTAAATTTTCTGGAATGGGTATTTTTTCACTTTTACTTATAATCTAGAGTTATATTAGCATTTTCAATTATCAAAAAATTATATTGACACTTACATGAATTATACTCCCTCCGCCCACTTTAAACTTCCTAATTACTTTTTGAGAGTCAAACTTTATAAACTTTGGCCATAAATACAAATTAATATATAAATAATAAATATATCATGTGACATATCGTTAGATTTGTCTAACATCTATTTTCTAAATATTATTTTTTATGAGACATTATTATATACAACTAGAAATATTTACGGTCAAACATGCTCATTGAAGACCGTGAAAAAGTAATTCGGAAGTT
>JAUOBV010057042.1:0-13794 GCA_032360425.1 Rubia occidens
CTTACATCAACTAGGTAGGGTTATATCTGCACTTTCAGTTATCAAAAGGTTATATTGACACTTATGTCAAGTAGGTAAGGTTATAAAAGCACTTTTTCCCTTATTTCAAATATACCTCTTTAAAAGTTTTTGTTTCTAAGTTGTATGATTGTTTTTCTAAAATTATAATACTACACAAGTTACTATTTCAGACCGCCAAGCCTCAAACCTTTTTACAAACATATTTTTTTAAAATGTACTGTATGTGCAATTTATATTGGAACCTAGAGGCCCAAAAGTGCTACTATAGAGAGTCAAGTTTTGATCTCCCCTTTCCTTAATCTTTTAGCTAAATTAGTAATGGGCTATCTCAAAAGCCCAATCAAAATGAGATTGAAATGTCTTTCTTGTTTGTTATGGGCTTTCATATTGGACCTTAAGAGGCCAACGATAAGCTTTTCTTAATTTTCTGGCCTGACTTTGTTAATGCTTATTTTTAATTGACTCGATAGATCATTTTCAGAATAAATGGGAGGAGTTAAATCATGCCTTATATTTCATTAGATTAAGTTTTATTACCAGAAATTTTTTATGTTAGGAATTTTACAAGGTTAAAGTGAGGGACCATAAAAAAGTTTCCAAAAGTATATAATTTTTAGGTTTTTATTGGACATCTAATTTTAAGGAGGTGGTTTATAGTAGTTATGTATTCTTAGCTGTTTTCTAATGGTTTCTCACCTTAACATACTAAACTTCCCAACATAAAAAAAAATCTGGTCTTAATACGTATAGAAACATCACAACGTGTTGTTTTAGGCAGCCTAAAATTTAGTCAGAGATCATTATGCAATTATGGAGATGTGGAGAAGAATTGAGAAAGAAGAAATTTTATGTTGATTTTTACAAAAATTTCTCCGCCTAACGTTGAGAATGCCTTATAAAAGACCATCCCTAGAGACATATAATATTGAATTTTAATTTTTAATTTTTTTTCAAAAAAATTCAATCTTTTCTTCCCTTCCCCTCCCCTCACCACCCGTCGTGTCGTCACTTCCTACTGATAGAAAAAAAAACACGCACCACCACCAGAAAACCATCCCGTTCCATCACCCCTAACCTCCACAACACCCCCTACCCACCAAAAATCCTCCTTCACACACCACCATCCTCACCTCGTCACCCCCAACCCCTCCCGTAACCCCAATCGCCGATCTGTTGGAAAATCTCCCCGCTCAGATCTGCTACAAAAACAAAGGAGTTGGTGTTTAGAAAAAAAAGAGTTGACCGGAAGTTGAAATTTGGGTTGAAAAACCCATTTAAAGAGGTTTTACAATGAACTACCTTAAAATATACTTACTCCCTTTGTTCCACCTCAATTTGCAGAAAGAGAAATCGAGGTAGGGAATTTGTACAACAAAAATATTACAAAAAAAAAGCCTGCAAAAAGCTGACTGAATTACTGTAGATAAGACTTAAAAGCAAAGTCTTGTCTGCTGTGAATAGTAATTTTTGAATTTGATAATCAAATGTATACAAGGCTGTTACAAGCTAACAATTCCCTCCGAAATTTCTAATTTTGCTCCAAAATTTTAATTTTGGAGCAAAAAATAAAAATGCCCCCACCAAAACAATTTCAAAAATAGCCTTTTGTTCTCTATAAAAGCCTTCATTCTCTGCACTTTCGACTCCCTTCCACCTTTTCAAAACTTTATTCCTTCATCCCTTTTTTGCAACATTAAAAGCCCTCATATTCCCTCTTATAAACACATTCTGGTCCCTCAAAATCACATATCCTCACAGGGTTTTTAATACTGGTGAGGCTGTGATGGTGGGAAAGAATCTGACAGATGAGGAAAGGCAGCAAATAACATAATTTTTGCTGCAGCATAACAATGAAGACAAGCTCAAGCATCACCGACGAGTTCAGGCAGTAGGTCAATGAGGGTGTTCAGTCCGAACCATCAACACCATTTGGGCGAGAGTCAATCAGAAGATTGTCGATGGGAAACAATAAGCACAAGGTCCAGGCGACATGGAAGACCATGCCTAACTAAAAAGCCAATCGACACAACAACATTGATGTCCTTACCTATCGGAAAGCAGAGAATCTACATGGCTACCGGTGTTGGTCTGCATATTAGCAAGAGTACCATTCACCGGGCTGTGACAACAAGGAATTCAAGAGACATACCAATGCAGTTCATGCATTCTTATCAACATCAACCAAGCTAACAAGATTGGAATGATGTTTATCAAGTATTGAGTGCATCAATTCAAGGACATGCATAACATCATTCATATTGATGAAAAGTGGTTCTACCTCACTGAATCAACCACAAGGTACTTACTAGCTCTTGAAGAAGCTGAATCATATAGGACACAACATAACAAGCATTATATACCTAAGTTAATGTTCTTATTTGCAGTTTGTAGGCCTATATTTGACCATGAGGGAAATTGTATCTTTGATGGTAAAATATGTGTCTTTCCTTACACTGAGTATGTTGCTGCAAAAGACAAACATCAATGGGCCTAGGGAACCCTTGTTTTAACACCAATGAAGAAGGTCAACAGGGAATGCATTAGGAAGAAACTGATTTATCATGTCATCCCTGCCATTAAAGCTAAGTAGCCATCTTGGTTAAGAAAACGTATCTCAGTACAGCAAGACAATGCCCCATTCCATATACTGTCTAATGACCTTGAGTTCATAGCATCTGCAAATTCAAGTGTTCTTACAATAACAATGGTGTGCCAACTAGCTAAGTCACCGGATTAAAACATCCTACGGTTGGTTTTTTTCTCTCTTCCATTCAAAGTTTACAGTATGAAACCCCTATTAGTAACTTAGAGGGACTTTTACAGGCTGTGCACAATGCTTTTAAAAGAGAGGATCCTAAAAAATTTGACCTAATTTTCTTGTCTTTGCAAAATGTAAAGATTGAAATCATGAAGGATAAGGGGGGAAATAACTTTAAACTGCCACATATGGGTAAGCAAAGACTGATTAGGCTGGGGGTTTTGCCAAATAACTTGATTGTGGTTCTGAAATTGTAAGAAGCTGCTTAGAAAACCCGATTGCTGTTGGAAGGACGTCAAAAGTTCAAGATCTCACGCGGAGCATAGAAATGGGCTAAAATGCTTTGGTTTCAAATACTTTGTAGGGTTGTGCTTAGAAAGTTGTATAAACATGCATTTTGATTTTCTTAGTCATGTTTAAAGTGTAACCTTGTAAAATAGGGATGGTATTTCCTCTGTTTGATTTTGGATGTAAAATTAGTTTGTATGAATGAATCAATGCATTTTCTTTTTTAAAAACCCCCAAGTGCAAGACCAAAAACAATCACAGAACAGAAGCAGAAAAGACTGATTAGGCACACTACATTAACCCTAAAATTACACAAACACATCATTACGCCATCCTAAGGCTTTTAATTTACAAAGCTTAGTTGCGTTCAACGGTTTTTTTTCATTTATTTTTCATCATTATTAACAGGCTGTCATAACTCAAAGTCATTAAAACAATACATCTCAGGTTGTTTTTAAATTACATAAATGTCACGCCAAGAACAAATCAGTTTTTAACCGATAGGCATGTGGCTGCATAACATAGGAATCATACATCACAGCTTCATCATCGATTGTGATCTACTATTACTACTGTGACTCGATTAATTAAATTGCAACCCGAACACACTGCTCCGCTAAGAACAACCAAGTCTTTAGACCCAACCGCATGGTTGCAATGTGTCGGTCACAAATTCTAATCCCACAGCCTTATCAAATCCAACGCTCAACCTTATACACTTCTCAGTAGAATAATTCACATAGAACAGAACACGTGATTAGATAGCAATTCAGAAAACTATTAGTCCAGACAGTCCCAAACGACTATATAATAATTCAAAAATATCAGTCCACATAAGAACAACCCACAAAATATATATAAGCTGTCCAACAACAAAATATTAGTCCAGAATGTAAGGTAACACACCAAATGCAGTCCAAAAATTTAAACAGTTAAAAACAAGTCCAGAATTAACCAGTCAAGATTAATATAACCTATCATCAGTAATTAAACCACGACCAGTTGGGTTAATCACTGGCTGTATTAGTTTCTTCATCCGCATACGATCTCTGTACATCGGGAAAAAATATTAAAATGTGGACAATTCAAAATGTATGCTAAAATAAAATACTAAACGTAAAAGGCTAGATGCATCCTTAAGGTCATTCAAGTTGGTCTTAGGATGATTTCCATTTCTTGGCTCGGGTGGTACATACCCTTCAGGTGACGTCAATTTCTCAAAGAAGGCTATATCATCAAGAACATCTTGGGGAAATTTACGGAAGGACCACCTCATCTTGCTTTTGGTTATTTCTTTCTTAGGCCAGTTCTTATGAAAATAACATGAGCCATATTCATGGAATCCAGGTTCACCATACGTTAAGCTGTGATAATTAGTAACACCTTCAAACTTTGGAAACCAATATGTATTTTTCCGACTCTTCTTATCAAGTATAGAACCATCATCAGGGGTCTCGACAGTGTTCGAAGAAGAGTCAACCTCAGAACAATCAACGGGGTCTCCAACGAATTCGAAGTCCAGTCAGCAAAGTTGATTAGACTGAAGTAAATGGCTATCGGGATATTCGAACATGCCATTGAGCCTCACAATGACTGTGAATCCTCACCCTTCTCACTATCCATCAGCACCTTAGAGCTTGAAGCTCCGACACACGAGTGGGACAAGTGATTGGGCTCATCACTACGATTCCTGATTAGAAAGACTAGGGGTTGTGATGGTAGACACGGAAAAAAATAGCACATGAGTAACTGAATGACATAATTCAGTAAACAGGGCAACAACAAACGGCATAACCACAACTCATAAAGACTGATCTAAACTAGGAGAACCACATGCACACAGTCAACACAATAAAAGGAGACCATAATATTTTACAAATCCCAACAACAGAACATTTGTCTCACAATCAGTAAAGAGGGCAATAACAAACAACTTAAACACGACTCATAAATACTGATATGAACCAAAAGAATCACATGCAAATAGTCAACACAATAAAAAAAGACAATAATATTTTACAGATCCCAACAGCTGAACATTAGTCACACATTCAGTAAACATGGCAACAACAAACAACATAAACACGACTTATAACTACTGATCTGAACCAGAGGAACCATATGCAAACAATCAACACAATAAAAGGAGACCATAATATTTGATAGATCCCAACAACAAAACATTAGTAACACATTCAGTAAAGAGGACAACAACAAACATCATAAACACGAATCATAAAGACTGATCTGAACCAGAGGAACCACATGAAAATAGTCAACACAGTAAAAGGAGACCATAATATTTTATAGATCCCAACAGCAAAATATTAGTTACACATTCAGTAAATAGAAAGATCACACTCATTAATTAATGAAAAAATTTAAATAAAAATTAGGACACAAACAAAGCAACAAAACACAGCATGAACGTGGCTAATAACCATGGCTCTGAACCACAGGCTACTCATGCAAATATTTAACACAAAGAAATGAGACAATTAGTTACAGAAACTCCGAACATGAAACAGTTTGCACATAGATTTAAGTGAACTATTAAACATGCAAGAATGTTGGTAAAACAAACAGGAGAAGAAACATGAAAAAAGTAGCTTCTGTAAAAAACCCTAATCCTATCACCCGATCAAACTTTGTTTCAGCCAAACAATAAACATGCATTAAGGGTAGACCAACATAAACACGGCTACAAAAATAAACCCCTAATTGGATACTAAAAAAACAACACAAGCAATATTTTTTTAGCAACTCATTAATAGTAAAAGAAAAACTAAAACAATACATAGTGACAAAACCCTAACCAAATCACCCGATCCAACTCTTTGTCAGTAAAAAACTGAACTTCCATTTATGATAGACCAACATAAACCCGACCAAACACATAAACCCCCAACAAAATCCTCAAATAACAACACCAACATACAAATCGTTCCAAAAATTCATCAAATGTACAAATTGGTCAACAATAACACATATGCTTTGTTCGAAAACAAATTTCTTTTATAAATCCGTGAAAACCCTAGCTAAAAAATGAAAATTTTGAAAAAGAATGAATGAAAAGGATAAAACGCATGAACTCGAAGTCATCAAACCCCGACTTACACAATCGAAGCTCGGATGAGGTATAGAAACCCAATGGTTTGAAAACTCGGTTTCAAAAAACCTCAAAAAACAAATAGCGAGCCGATTACGAACGAGGGTTGACGAAGCTGTGATAAAAGGGGGATTTTAGAGCTGTGATGATAATAGAATATTAGATAAATTAGAATCAGGTTAAGAAAGAAATACCCTTTCTGATTGGTTTTGTATATATCCTTTTCCATATCTGATTTTCGCTTGTATACCCTTTGTACTCACTATGTATATGAGTATAATTATTTATGGGTTTTACATTCTATCTATGTAATCTATCATGAAATGTGCTAATAGAAAATCTGTTAGTTGGAGAATTATGGATTAGATGATTTGAATTAGCAAAGACCTATTAATAGATATCTTTTTGACGTTAGATTGGGTGGTAACACTAGGTAAGTAGAATGAACTAGGTGTTCTTGGAAATAAAACTTGAGATTAAATACGAGGAATAATTAAGTTTTATTTTCCTGGATATATAAGAATTGAAAGTGAGAAAGGAATTTGTTAACCATTCGAGTATAAGAGAAATCTTCCAAAATTAAGCATGAAATTGAAAGAAAAATAATATAAAAGAATAACCACATTATTTGGTTAATAAATTTAAATTTCGGGACAATTTTTTTTGAGGGGGTGAATGTTAAGCCCTAGAAATTTAATTTAATTTTTTATTAAAGAAAACCAGTGTTAGTTTATTAAGAAATAAATTTTATTTGGTTTACTTAAAAATACAAATATTTAGAGTGCTTTTAAAAATAATAATAATTATAAATAAATAAAAATGTGCGTATGGAAAGGAATTCAAATTCGAGGGAATTTGAATCCAACAAACTCTATTATTTGCTAGGTCCAATTTTACCGTAATAAATTCGGAATATTTTCCACATCGTTTTTATCCATGACAATTTTATATGGTAGACTGGGGTATAATGTTATATATACAGGGGAGTGTTCAGGTGAGAACACCCCCTCTTTTATGTGAGAACAAATCTGAGTCATTAAATCACTTCATCCGAGGGTTGTTGTGAACACGTGGAAGGATTAAAATTGCAACTTACATATTGGGTGCATGTACAGTGGGGGTCTCAATTAAAAATTGAGACAGAACTGAGACAATTAAAAACCACAGTGGGGGTCTCAAAGGTGTCCCAAACAAATTAGACCTGGGCCATGGTCCAAGCATTTCGGACCGGCCCAGATCTGCCAAAGTCAGACAAGTTGCGTCTGCTTTGCTGTCAGAGCACATGCTGCTCGCCATTTTCATGTAGCTCGCCATTTTCATGCAATGCTCTCGCCATTTTCATGCACATGCTGCTCTTGCCATTTTTAAAATTGGAAAATTTAATTTTATAATTTTAAAAAACTGTAAAAAATGAAAAATTCCTTTTAAAATGCTGATTTCTTTTTAAAATATTTAAATTAAATTTTGGGCCTTTTTAAAAATCTAAATTACATTCTTTAAAAATATATATGGTTATTTTTAATTATGATTTATAAATTTATTTTGTTAGTTAAATTTCACATTTCAATTTATTTTGTTAGGTAAATTTATTTGAATTAAATATTAAAGGTGAAAATAATGAGTAAGATAGAGGGAATCAAGTGGGGTCCATGAAGTGTTTCAAAGTGGTCTCAACCATTGTGGAGGAAAAAATGGAGTGATTTAGTTGTTGTCCCAAATGCTGAGGTGGAAGAGAGAGATTAATTATTTAATTAACTTAAACTACAAGGGGTGTCTCAAAGCTGTCTCACCATTGTACATGGTCTAAGGTTCGCAATCTGGTCATATATGGGCTTCGTTCAGAATCTCCAGTTTATGCAGAAACCAGTCCAGAATCGCCTGGTGTCCGTACACCGACTGCTTGAACTTCCATGGCTTCAAGCTCACCGTCATAGATTCCGCTGCAGAGAACTTGAGCTCTGCCGCGAACGGGTTCGTGAGCTCCAGCGAAGTTCAATTCCCTTCCCTATGCCAAATTTTCTAGTCGGATTCTGCATCGATTTGCTCACGAAAATTATCAGTACATTTGTATGGAGCGTTGTGGCTATTTGTAGAGAGATCCGTGACGGGAAATGCTTCTCCATCGTTCTCTCTCCCCGATCAGTTGTGAAATTATCCTTCACCATAAATTTCATTCATTTGTTGAATTGCATGTAAGCGATAGAATCCCCGAACCAAATGTGGTTGCTTGAAATGTGTTCATTAATAGTTGTTTTTCGAGTGGATACGATGAAGAGGTTATTTTACAAAGCCAATAGTTGTGGGTTTGAGGCGAAATGTGAGTGCTTTGGACATCTCTGAAGACTCTGATGAGGAATAACAGCTGCTGCATCAAGCCCTGAGTTCATATCATTTCACTGTCAACATAAAATGAAGAGTACATTAACAAAAGAAAGTTGTATTGATTATAGATGTAAATATATGTTTTGAAAACTAATTTTAACTCTTCTTCACACAGGAGTAAAATAACGTTTTCACATGTTTGATTTTGGTGAAAAGTTTACGTTAACTTTGGATGGCCGGGGCTTTTATGTGGTCCAATTAATATATTTAAGTTGTTTTAATTATAGATGAAATATTATTCAAGTTATAATTATAGGTATTTTATATTAAAATATTTAGGGGTTTTAAGTTATAGTCGAAGGTGCTTCAAAAATGTGTTAAATGTGCTTTAAGTATAATTTATAGGTGCTTGAATAATTACCTTATAGGTTCTTTGTGTTATAACTTGTAGGTGCTTTATTATATACTTGTATGTGTTTCAAATGTTACTCATATGAGCTTCAACTATAACTTAAAAATAGTATGCAATAGAGGTGGTTAAAGTATAGTTTGTAGATGATTAAAATACTACATATAGGTGTTTTGCTTCACACATTTTAACCATGTGTTTCAATGAAAACTTGAAAAAATATACACAAGAGGTGCTCAATATATGTTTTGAATGTGCTCTAAGTATAACATACATGTACTTAAAGTTATGTTTGTAGGTATTTCAAGTGTTTCAAGTTTAACTTGGATGTGCTTCGTGTATTTCTTGAAAGTGCTTCTTATTATGCTTATAGGTGCTTTGTGTATGGCTTGAAGGTGCTTCAAGTATAACATATGGTGCTTTAACTATGACTAGTAGGTGCTTCAAATTTAACGTACAAGTACTTCAAGTTGTATGCATATTATGCTTAGGTGTTTCATGTTTTTTTAAGGTGCTTCATATTATGCTTATAGGTGCTTCACGTATGTCCTGAAAGTGCCTCAAATATAGGATAAAGTGCTTAAAGATGTTTCACTTATAATTTATAGGTTCTTCAATATAAAGCTACAATGCAGTTAGTTCCTTCTGTTCAATAATGACCATTAAAATAGTGTTTCTTGGTAATGTGTGATGTAGGTATGGTGCATGTTTTCAGCTAAGTATTCTACATACCATGTCTTTACGTAAAATGTTTTCATCTATTGTAACTGCATTTAAAATGCAACAAAAATCACTTGCATAATTAGAGTCTCTCACCAGGTGATTGTGAATTTTCGAGAAACATTTGATTTGTATTTGTTGGGATACATTTGTACGAGTAAGGTGTGATTTTTGTCGCTTTCTGTGGAAAATCATAAGGCAAGCAGAAACTAAATTACGTTTTGAGAAATGCGGCTGCCTCTTCTTCGTTTTTTGAGGGATGCGACTGTCTTTTTCTATTTTGCTTCTATGCAAGAATTACGTTTTCTCATGTCCGGTGATTAAATTATATGAATGGATGAGATTTGTTCTCACCTAAGATAAGTGTTCTCACCTGAGTATTCTATATATATCCAGTAAGAATTGGGATCAGGTGAGAATACCTATCTTATGTGAGAACACCCACTTATGCAAGAACAGATCTGAATGGTTGATACTTTCAATCTAACATTTCTGATTTATTGCTAAATTAAATTAAATTCTCGGGTAATAAACCTTAATTTCGAGTCATAACATTACATATGGATCTCTCTCACAAATTTTTGTCAGATCTGCATCGCAGCCTTTCTTCTCCCTTCTGCTATTCCCTTCATCCTCTTTACCCCTCCATAACCAACCTCGGCCGCCAACAGCTCATGTCGTCTGTGCTTCGATCTCTCGTCTCCGACCTAATCACCTTCCCGATGCCCACCATCGCCGCTGTCACCGGTCACGCATCCGTTGCCGGATTTGTCTTCACGCTCTACTACGACTACATTCTAATGTGGAATGAGCGAGGTTTTCTGTTCATGAGCGAGCTGGACATCAGGTTCAAAATCCTGCTTTGGTTTGGAGCTCAGATTAAGAGAAAGATCGGCTCTCTTTTGGCTCACCTAGGTTCTTTTTCTTGACCCTTATTATTGGTTCTTGAATTAGGGGTTTGATGATTTTCTCAATTTTAGTTGCTTTTTGGTCTATTATTGTTCTCTTATTAGATGCCTTGCCGGTTTTCATGATTTATTCCAACTTGTTTGTGTAATATCATCACTTAATTGTCTACGTATTCTTACTTATCAGCTCTTAGAGTTCACTGACAAGCTGTTAGTTTATCAGAAGTTATATTTCAAGTGAACAAACATGTAAATGATATATCATATTCTCTCATTATGGTGTGCATTTATTGGGACCTGACAACATAAATAAGTATTCTTCTGATTTAGGCATTTCAATTTTAAAGTAAATGGATTCTATGTGCATGGTTTATTGAAAGAATTTCTTGTGTATGCATACTTCTCATTGCTCTGTATCTTTGAGATTTTCATTGCTTAGTTGATTATATATTACCGAATGACATTCAAATATTGGTGACGGGAAGTTATCACACTCAGAAATGGAATAGAACTGGTATGTTAATGAGTGTGTTTGTTCACTGATAATTTAAAATAGTTTTAGGTCTATGAAAGATGGACATTTAGTTTGTCACAATGGGACTGTTATATTCTATAAAATTTACAGATTGTTGGAGAGCTAAATGTCGGAGGTGTTCGTGGTGAAATAGGTGTTCTTTGCTATCGGACACAGTCTTTTACTGTTCGAGCAAAATGGTTGTCACCTGATGCATTTTTTAAACATTGTTCAAGAAAATGTTGGAGATGGAACCATCATAATCAAAAATCTTCTTAAGGTGATATACAGTTTGTTTAAACTAACTTAATTTATATGAACTTGTGAAAACTTAACTTATGCACTTATTACAAGGGTTCCGTATCATAATTTCTCAAGAATGAAGTTTTATCAAGAACAATAAGGTTTACATGATGAGTATATTTAGGTAATGTAGCTAAGAGTAATGAGTATTCATATTCTCTCACTATGGTATTCATTTGGTTGGCACCTGACAACATAAGTGAGTATTATTTTGATTTAGGCATTTCAATTTTGAAGAAAATACATTCTATGTGCATGGTGTATTGAAAGTAAACCAGCTCATTGACATTCGCATTGCTACTCTAGAATTGTGTTACTTTTTTCCGTGCAAAATGAACTTCAATTTGTAGTTCCAGGAGGTTACATAGGAGTTGGAACCACTATGGACCCAACACTGACTCTTTGAGGCTTGTAAGTGCTTCAAAAGTAACTTGTGGATACTTCTTTTATAACTTGTGTATGCTGCAAATATAACTTGTTGCTTAGAGTAAAACTTGTAGGTGTCTAGATCACAACTTTTAGGTACTTCAAGTACCGATTGTAAGTTCTTCAATCATAGCCTTTAGAGAGGGATGATAATGGTCTTTTCTTCACCAGTTGCAGACTTCAGTATAACTGATGCATTCTAGGTCTGAATTTTGTGAATAGCCTCTCTTAATTATGCTCTGTTTTGTTTACTGAATATTGCAAATTTATGACTGCATAGGACATAGATATGCATTACCTTTCAAAACTGTTTCAAATTGGAAATGGCCATGTTTCTAACCTAATTTGAATTTGTAAATGGAAATATTTGGTCTACAGTTCAGGCCTTTCAAGGGCTGAAGAATTATTCCTGATTTAAATTTAGAAATGGCTATGTTTGGCATAGGGCTTAGGCCTTTCAAGGGCTGAGATCATTTAAATGCTTGTGTAAATATAGCATGCTAGCTTCTTATCTGTTGACTGGCCTTAATGCTTAACATGGCTCTCAACCATTGTGATTTTATGGCTCTTTTTTTTCCTGGGAACTGCTTTTTTCCATCTCTTTGCAGGTCTTGACAACCAGCCATGGGGAAACAACACATGCCAAGAACAAATTTCAATGTTGGGTCACAAAGCTTGATGGAAAACCAGTAACAAAGAGCAAGCAGACCTCAAAGCTCAATGAAACCCAGACACAGAGACCAAACTGATCTGAATGGGCTCTCTCAATTTGCTCCAATTTAGGCTTAGATTTTTTTTTTCCAATCTTCATAAGCTTCTTAGACTATCTAATGTATTAGTTCAGATGCAAAAATTATACACATGTACTCTATTTTGTATCGTTTCTTTTTGTTCCTTGGGCATGGGATACCCAATACATTAATCCCACTCTCACCTTTGGTGTGATTTCTTCATTTAAAAATAAATGTGTGCGCTATACAGAGAAAACTTAATGTTTATAGTACAACTTGTAGGGGCTTAGAGTGCAACTTGTAGGTGCTTCAACTACAACTTGTAAGTGCTTCTTTTATAATTTGTGTATGCTAGGATGTTATTGTCTAGAGTACAACTCATTGAGTGGTGGGTTAAAGTGAAACTTGTAGGTGCTTCAACCTTTACTTGTAAGTACTTCAAATGTAACTTGTAGGTGCTTCTTTTATAACTTGTGTTGCGTGTGATACTAAAACAATTTTGGGTTTAGAGTACAACTCGGAGATGTTTCAACCACCACTTGTAAGTTCTTCAAATGTAACGTGTAGGTGCTTCTTTTATAACTTGTGTGATCTATAAAAACTACTTGATTCTTAGAGTACAAGTCGCAGGTGCTTCAATTATTGCTTGTAATTTCTTCAAATGTAACATGTATGTGCTTTTTTTATAGCTTGTGTGATCTATTAGAACAACTTAATTCTTAAAGTACAACTAGCAGGTGCTTCAATAATTGTTTGTAATTGCTTCAAATGTAACTTGTAGGTGCTTCTTTTATAAAGTGTGTGATCTATAAAAACAACTTGATTCTTAGAGTACAAGTTGCAGGTGCTTCAATTATTTCTTGTAAGTGCTTCAAATGTAACATGTAGGTAGGGGACCAGGGGTGTTCAAAAATACCCGGCCCACAATACCCGACCCGTTCATCCATCGGTCCGGTATAAGATAACCGGGTACTTTTACATTTTACATGGCCGGGTACCCGACCTGAAAATTTTATATTTGAACGAGCTAAGGCCAGGGCCGCAAAAATGCAATTTCTAGGTACCCAGTAATATTAAAATATATTTTATTATTTTAAATTTAAATAATATTTTTCTACACATCTACTCTCAATTCTCAATTGTTCATACCAATGTAATATTAATTATTAAATAGTGTGAATTTATATATAATTACCTAAATAATTCATTTTTAAGTTAAAATTCCGGGAATGTCAATTATTATTTTTAATTTCCCGAACTAGGATAGTCGATATTCGAAATATCG
>JAUOBV010057556.1:0-13786 GCA_032360425.1 Rubia occidens
ATGATTCGGTTATACCCATTGGTTAACCGATCAGAGTACGACATCTCATACTAGCTAAACTATAGAAAATATGAATGCGTATTGTCGGATCAGAGTCATCAAACCGAAGTTTGATCGATGTACAAGCAACTTCAAGTTCATGGAAAGGGGATACTCTAAGAATAACATAAAATTGGCAAAAATAGAGATCCAAAATATTTTTAAAAATGGCACATTAACGGGGGAAGACAAGAAAACCCACATTCTAACTCCCTAGAACCTAATCCTAGAACCCTAATCCATAAAAAATTCAAAACATGATCACATTCACGTACCACATATATAACAATTTCAATGATAAATTCAAAGACAAAAGTAATATTACCACTTGTTGAAACCATACCTTTGAGAAAATGGGCAGGGGAACTGTTGAAATTCGAGGAAAAATTGAATGTTTGAAGTGATGTATGAGGTGGGCTCCATATATATAGTCGTTATGAAGCGCTGTCAATTCCACCTCCCCTAATGCAATGTCGCAAGTCACTTGATCTTATCGATAGTAAACCGATGCTTGAGCGATGTCGGGTACTCTAACCGTGGGCCTCATCATTTTATCCCACTAGCTTGTGTTTGACCAAGTGCGATGTCGCACGCCAATTGTAACGTGTGAGATTGGACCAAACTATTACCGACGTCGGCAGTACGTGAAATGTGCCTCACTAATTCAGGCCACAAGCCTAGCAACTGACCTGCGTTTGAATGAAAAAACATAATTGACCTTAATAATGGTTAAAAATGAATTAGATACTACTATTTAATTTTTTTAAAATGACCATGAACTTTATTAATGCCGGTTCGATTGGCATCTATTTCAACACAACCGGTGAACTTTTTTGTTTATAAAATTAGGTCCCTCCAACATGGTGGGGGTGAACGATATACTAAATTGGAGATACCCAATAATCTAAATCTCATTGTCACAAACAGGTTGTTCCGACTTAGGCATCAACGAACATGGGTGTTCTTCTCCCATTTTTATTGGTATTCTATTAATACCCTCACTATGAGCGTTATTAATTAGGAGGATACATTCCACCACATGTTATCAGAAGAAATTACACATTCTTAATTTTTTATGAATTCAAAACATAAGGAAAATCCGGCTATCAATTTTTATAAAGTGCTAACATGTGGCCTAGAGTTAATTGTTTATCATTACTTACATGTATACAAGGACTAATCAGAAGATCTTGAGGAAGTCTCCTGGGAGTAGTCAAAATGGAAAATTGGAGACACCCTTACCAAATTCACCAAGCCACTAGCATGATGTTCCGATTAAGTCATGCACTAGTCAATGGAACGGGACCAAAATCTTCCCAGACTCTGTATGATGAAACAATGCGAAAATTACACTATCACCCAAACTTCTTCGCATGTATGACGTGGAGATTATGTGTACTATCTAAGACAGGCGCGAACTGGGTTAACCATCTTTCATTTATGTTAGCATTCCATTAATACCCTTACTATCAGTGTTATGTGAACGAAAATTTCCACTATATATAATTAAATGAAATTTTATATTCTATGTTTTTTATGAAATAAATTAATAATAAAAATCCCCCATCAAATTTTATCAAGAGCTGGTACATGGTGTAAAGTAAATAGTAGTTGATTAATCATAAGTGTCATTCATCGATTAGTATAAGTTGTGGGTGACAAATTTTCTTTTCGGGACGATCGTAATTGAGTTTGTGACAACCGGTGATTTTTTCCCTTCAATTTTGCACTTAAGTCCCTCAAAGAAAGTGGGAGAAGTCGATGGTTGAAGGTTGCTTATAAGTATACGAGGGTTATTCGAGAAGAACTTGTGGAAATCAATGTGGAATTAGACCAGTTTCTTTATTACTCTCGGTTATTATAATTTTGACTAGGGATGACAGTTTATTTTCTAGAAGATCGGAATCGAGTTTGTGACAACCAGTATACTTTTTTATTTTTACACTTAGGTCCCTCCAAGAAAGTGGGAGTGGTCGAAATGCAAAATTGGAGATAACATTTTCCCCATATTTTGACGACGATGTTGTTCTACTTTAAGCATAAACAGGTCGTTGCAAGGGCCAAAATATTATAACTGAGTTCTTATGAAAATCTTTAGAAATTAGACTTTGGATCTTATGTGCGACGTTGCAGTCGTATCGGTTAGAATGAAACTAAAACGGAACAACGACCGACGTCGGTGAATCTGAAAATTCAGCGGGAAATTTGAACCAAAATTTCCCCCCACCCTATTTCAAGTCAGTAAAGCTCAACACTAACACCCATTTCCTATCTATAACACAAATCCTACAACCCAAACTATCCACCACCCATTCCATTCACACCTTACAACAATTAAAGAGCTCAATCAAATTTCTTCTCTCAAACATCAACAAGATCCAAGGATGGAGCATCTATGGGTTCAAATTAATTGTGGTATTTTTCCATCCATTCCATGTTCATTTAGATTTTTTTTGATAATCCTACTACATGTTTTTTTCATCATTGATCAAAGATTCTGAAATTTCATGAGGTATGATGATTGTGTTACATGTAATATACTGTAGTTTTCGTTTCCAAGATAATGCCATGCTTGTAAAGAGTGAGAAAAAAATGGTTAGATTTGTATGAATATAGTTTGAATATGTGACTTCAGTCACATTTCATCGGGCTATGCAAAATGGTACCAAACAAGGGCTGAAGTCGCATAGTACGAGGAATTATTGACATGTCTATAAATGTCCGATGTTGCTCATTAATCGGTCTTCACGACATCGGTTTTCCATACGTGTGACGTCGCTTTAAACATGTTAACATATGTTTTTCAAATTGAAATTAATGTCGTCTACGTTCTACTACATTATGTGTATTTCATTTGGGGACTTCCCAATTCTAAAATAAATTTTATTTATTGTGTTTTAGTTGTAATAGGGCCAAAGAGAGTCATCGATGGACTTTCAACATGTAGATGGAAGGACTTGTCATTTCACTAGTTGCCCTGACAGGTATAATGTTGTACATCATGGAAAATGGTGGTTCAATACAATTCATTTTTCAATTTCATATTAACGTTATGTATTTCAATATGTTGTAACATGTATTTGTATTATATGATATAGTTTTGTTGGTTTGAGCACATCATTCCTTCCCACATTAAATGAACAAAATTTGATTGTTGTGTGACGTTTAACTATTTCACAATTTATCGCATTTTAAATAACATGTAATGGCTATCGACGAACAATAAGTTGTGTCTGAAAATATTACATATTATAATATTGTATGAGAAACCATGTCTAACCAATTCATCTACGATGTCGCATAAACCGGTGCCCAAACAATACATGACCGACATTACTTAAACCGATAGCATTTTTTAAACTGACTTCGGCCATTCAAAATGACGTCGTACTCATCAATATTCCACGTCATCTGGAAAATGATGTGGGTCCTCCACAGGACGCGTTGTCTCATTCAATGGTCTGCAACGTCGTTCAAAATTTGACCAACGCGACTATGACAATGTCGCGATATTTGCTCTCTCATTTACTGCCTTTTTACTGAGATCAACGTCGCATGCATGTGGATACCAATGCTGGCTTCAACAATATCACAACTATGATCTCCTCTAGTCTTCCTAATTTCTTTAACTGATGTCGGCCAATAAACCTGTCGACATGGGTTAAAAACTGAGGTAAAAGGTACTTTTTACCTCTGAACTGAGGTAAAAAAGGTACTTTTTTTGCTGGCTGTAATTACGTCGGTTCTTTCAGGACTAAAAAAGAGGTAAAAAGTCCTGGATAACCGAGTTAAAATGTCTCGTTTCTTGTAGTGCAGGGACACCTGTAAAAGAATTAGCGGCGAGAACTGAGAAAAAACCAGTCCCGCTAAGGAAAATGAATTTCCTTAGTTGAAACTGTCGGGGATTATCCAATCCTCATGCAGTAAGGTATTTCAATTTTTTACATATAAATTTAGGCCGCATTTTTTTTCTTTCAGAATCTAAGTGTTCATCATTTGAATTGTCAAAAATAAAAAGATAATCTGGATCTCAATGGAATTTTTGTAGATTCTAATGAAAATTTAGGCGGTCTAGCATTACTTTGGAATAAAGACGTAGAAATGGAGAATATTATTCTACACCAATTTCAGGAGTTATTCTCTTCATAAAACCCAGAACCAAAGGTCCTAGAGCAAAAAAAAAATCAAGCTAGTACCTAAAGTAACCCCTTAGACGAACTCAGTACTATGCATGTTATATATGCGCCACGTGTTTTTGAGGCATTGGAAAAATGGCCCCAAATAAGTCACCAGGAAAAATAGTATGCCACCAGCATTATTTTAAAGGTATTGGCACATAGTAGGACCGAAGGTGTCATCTTATACGCTAAAATTGTTGAACCAAGAAATACCAATAGATACGATAAATGAAACTACGATGGTATTATTTCTAAAGATTAAAAAACCGACTGAGGTTTCTCAATTCAGACCTATCAGCCTTTGTAGTGTTAGTTATCGCATAGTTGCAAAATGCTTAGTAAACAGGTTGTGTCGTATCATAGGGCCTGTCATCTCTGAATCCCAGAACGCGTTTGTAAAAAAATAGGCAAATATAGGATAAGATCCTTGTGGCTCATAAATGCCACCACTATGTAAAAAAGAAGATATTTAGAAAAAAAAAGATACATGTCAGTCAAATTGGATATGAGTAAAGCGTTAGATTGAGTCGAATGGCCCTTTCTGCTGAAAGTATTAGAAAAATGGGATTCCAATCACAATTCATATCTCTTACTAAACGATGCATTTCTTCAGTGAAGTTCTCTTTCATGCTAAATGGCACCAAATTTGGGGACCTGAAACCAACAAGGGGCATTCGACAAGGTGATCCTTTATCGTTATACTTATTCATTATTTTTGGGGAAGTACTCTCACATATGCTGTAAGAGAAACTAAGGGATAAAAAATATTAGATTAAAAATAGCAAGGACTGCACCGGTCATATCCCATATACTTTTTGCTGATGATACTGATCCGCACTCCGTGGGCCGTTATAACTGTCAACGTTTTGGGAGGTGGAATTTAACCCGCGGAATGCTGTGAATCATATATAAAGATTTATAATGTTGCTCCCGTTCTTACTACTAAACTACCAAACTAATGGCAAATCCGGGGTCATCTACAGAGATGCTAGGACTTTAAAGCTTAACTATGCAAAGCTGCAATCTGGTCAATCACGTGTTAGGAATATTCAATCTCACAAAACAAGGTTTTGGGGGGGGTTTTATCTAACAATTAAAATCAGGCAAAGATAATAGAGTAAACTACATAAACTAAAACTTGGGATATTTGCGTTAGATGACCGGTAATTTATTTTGATCCTAGATTCAATCAAGTACAAGACGTATAGATATATCATAATACTTATGTCACATAGTGTGTTCGATAGTCAACAATTCTCCTTATGTATCACACAAAGGTGCTCTCGTTTTCTTCTATTGACACCACCTCTGTAATTAGGGAAGTTCAACAATGGCCCCGTTGTTGAGTAGTTTCACTCATTCCCCCGTAAAGAATTACATCATAGGCACTCCACTATGAAGGATTCTCCCTAGGCCTATAAAGGCAAAGAGATTTGCACGTTGTGATGACTCTAGGGTTATGATGATAATATATTTTCCGCTTATTGGGCTACTGTCCAATTATTCACTAGCGAGTAGCCAGTCTAACTAGTGTACGGTCATCAGAGTGGTGCTCACAACCTACATGCATACACTCACACGGTTGCAGACTTCTCACTCCCCCTATTATCATAGCTAACACGCCCTATGGGACAACAATAGTGTACCATACAATGAAAGTATACTAAGGTGTATGCTGATATAGTATATCAATCATGTATTTAACAAGAATGTAAGGCAAAAATCAACACAATATTCACAAGCATTAAAGGATAGGAAGATCTTAGAATCTCACAAAATAACTACCAAGTCATGAATACAAATATAAATCCCCAAGATAAATCACTACTCCCTAAGAATTGAACCCAATTGATCCATTGGATTCAATGACCTTGGGAAAAACAAAGAGAAATAAACTAAAAGAGAAGGGTTAAACCCTTTTTTTCTCTACCTATTCTTAGGAAACACTAGGAGAATGAAAATAAGACTATCCAAACTTAAACTCTAGTAGACATATGCTCCTATATACAGTAGTAAGAATTGGGCCTTAAAAGAGGCCCTAGAAGGGTAACTAAAACCCTAGCTACCACATGACAAGGGCCGTGTAATATCACACAGCCCGTGCAATAGTTTACGAGCAGCTGGGTGGGTGCTAGTCATCCAAAATTATGAGCGCAAGGTCGTGCATATCTTCATGGGCCACTAGCTTGAAATGCTTTTTGAAATCTTGAATGGCATGGGCCGTGTAATGCTTCGCGGGCTGCAAGCTGGAACCATGATTTCATCTTCTGAACGATACGTGCTGTGTAATACCTTACGGGCCGTAGGGTAGGAGTCAATTTATGAACAATTGATGGTGTGGGTATGTTAATCTTCATGGGACGTGAGCTGGACTTCTCGTCTTGATCTTTGGTTTGCATGTATAGTGCAATATGGCGTGACCCATGCACATACTTAGTCGCATGAGGCTCCATTGAACATCACAGGCCGTAGAGATCTCTGTGGCCCATGCCAAGACACTTTGGCACCATCCGAACTGGCTGCCATGACCTGTGTAGTATCACACGGGTGTTCCAGTTCTTTACTTATTGATCTTCAAATCCTTTATCCACTTGTATTGGTTTCATCTACTACTACGTTTTGACTCGTGTCCTTATGTATAATACCATTCTTACGAATAGCCTTCTACTATTCACTACCACCCTTGCAGATGGTCTTCTATAATCTACGCCACAGTGCTCACAAACAACATACCAATAAGCTCATAAAAACATAATCCAGTTATTGGCTGCCCTAAGTAAAAATTTAGGGATGTCGGTAATAAGTCTTGGATTGATAACACCATGGTAGAGTCCATGAGCTCGAAAGCTCACTTGGTAAAGTGTGGAAGTAGATTGCAATTCCTTATTTTCTCCCACAAGTTGAGTGTTTTCAACAACTACAGACTCAACTAGGGAAAGTTTCCATCAACATCTCCAGCCTTTTTAACTAAAGCCTCGTTCAACCTGCTATTTTAGTTTAGAGTAATCTCGTAGAGCTGTGCCATCTCTCCCACTCGAGAAATAAATTTATAAGCTTCAATTTGACTAAGGTTGAGATGAGCCTCGATTAATGAAAGCCCATTTACATCGGTGAGACATTAAGAAAGGGCCCCCGAATTAACTCATTATACGATGAATAGTATCTTGATAATCCTTCTCGGAAGGATAGTAGTTATCAATTATTTCGAGGGGCACACCACCATTATATTTCCTTTCCTCGAGGTTTTTAACAAATCTTCAAACACATGATACTCGCCGCTCTGCCAAGATTTTAATTCTTCCTCTGTGGATCTCAATTCCACAGTCAGGTCAAAGAGATTTTTAAAAGACTTTTCATCGAGGAATGAATTTTATTGTGACAAGATTCTAGTTCCTTATTGCATTTGGCCAAATCCAACGTTTGTTTGCATTCAAGTCTCTATGGTGTTTTCCAAATCTACTTGAGTTTTAAATAAATCTTCATAAACACATTGAAATTGTCTCTTCAATGCATTGCACTACGAAGACAAAAAATGAAGAAAAATTAAAATAGAATAAATAAGAAACAAAGGAAAATTATACATTTTACCCTACCCAACAATTTTCCTCATCGGTATTAGTTTCAACATTAGCCTCATTCTTAACCTGTCGCTTCTCGATCTCTCGTTGCTCAAATTTCTCAGTGGGATCTTTGGACGTTTTTGCTTAGGCAGTAAGAGCACAAACATCCTCAGTAGTATTGAAATGCCTAGAGGACTTCAAGAAGTTCAGGAAGGTAAAACTCAGATCGTCCTTCTTGATTGCCTCTTCCCACTTCTGATCCAGAACTTCGACGACATTAGGCTTGAAAAAATATTTCACAAATTTTATCTCCTCGCCAGATAGAGAAGAACTGGCTCAGGCAGAAGGTCGTCGCAGATTAGAGAGTTTCACCCAATGCTTTTTGTAATATGAAGAAGCTCGAGAAAGAGAAAATATAGCTCCTTACTCCTCATGAAAGCTTCAAGCAAGCAAGACTTTGAGCTGTCTTTGCCGTCTTCTCAAAAGTGTACCTTTCGAGGGAAACTTTCCTGTTGTCGGCCTAAAGGTCCAAAATCTTTTTATTAGCAACCTCGATCTCTTTCTTTAGTGTAGATACATTAGTATCCTTCTGTTGTACTTCTAGACAACGTTTAGTCTGGTTTGCATCTAACACTTGAAGGAGGGAGGAGAATGAGTTGACTGGTGAGGTGAGCGAGAAAGCTTGTTCCTTGATCTTTTAAGACACCAGGTTAAAATGTTCAGTTACCTGGGAAATGGTAGGGCAATTAGAAAAATAAAATAGATAAAAGAGGCCTCAATGTCTTACTAAGGGGTAGAACAAAACTTAAGAATAAATACGAACCTGGGGATCTTCAGCTAAAATCCCTAGGGATTTAGCCTCTCACTAATGAAACCTACTGTTAAAACACTTTAGGATATTTTTGAGGGCCTAAAGTTTTCAGAGTAATCTCGAGAGGGGGTTTTCAAATGAGTTGTCTCGGTGATGTTCGAGGCCTATTTTCTTTCTCAACAACTATTTTTTTCTTGCCTTTCTTAGATTCACCTCCAAGAGTTGAGTGTTGTAGCTTCGATAGCCTCTTACTCTTTAGCTTCTGATAGACGTACTTGTCTAAATATCAAGTGGCCAAATGAAACCGCCAATAGTCGTATCTGGATTGGAAAAAATACTGTAATCGAGGGATAAGGCTAAAAGAAGTCTCCTTTCATCCTCAAGATAATTGGGACAAACATATTTCCTTCCCTTTAAGGTCTCGACCATTACGTTTGAATTCCATTAGGGGACCTTATATCTCGTACAGTCAAAAGTAAGCCCTATCCTTCTATCCCTCCATCTGCCTAAGTTGGAAAGAACGGTGAAAATTTGTTGCTTCCTCTATCTATTGTAAAATATGATAACATTATCTGAAGATCTACCACTGTGGGTCACGCTGTATAGAGAGAAAAGTAATTCGTACTTGGGCTTGATCTCAAATTCATTACACCTTTTCATAAACATCATGATAGTCACTATCACATTTGGATGAACTTGAGCATGGATGGCCTTGAACTCTTTGAGAAGCTTCAAGAATAGTGATGGAAAGCAAAAACAGAGTCCTGATTGAAGGTGCTTCATGTAGAAGACTAACCTTCCCTCTTAAGGATTTTTAGGAGATTCTTCTACTATCAAGGATTGTAAATTAACATCAGGGGGAATTCTTTGACCAAAAGGGATTGAAGTTAAAATCTTCTTGATTGACTTTGGCCCTTTGGAGGCAGGGGGGACTCGTCAAAGGGTATTTCTTCTTCCTCCTCCTCGAGGGTAGAAGCTTCTGAAGACCCTCTCTTTTGAACAGTTTTCTTCCTCTTTGAGGATACTCTCAAGTAGTTCCCTTCCTCATGTACTGTGGCATGACACTCTATGTTCCCCGTAATTGGTGACCTCCCCACGAATGGTTTTCCCATACCAGCCTGCCAGACATTAGGATATCCATCGAGGGGCATGTCGGTGATCGGAATCCCAGTAGGATTATAATCAGTATGGCCAATATTGTTGTCATCCATGTCGAAATTCTCACAAGAATCCTCTGAATTGCCAAACTCAAAAACAAAATTAACCTTTTCAAGTGATTTAATTTCTTCCCTCTCTGACTTAGCCTCATTGGATAAACCCCTCTCAGCAGATCCCTCACCAGAGATAACCATTATAGAAAAAATGGGAAAAGAAAGATGAAAAGGTAGGAGAACTTACTGATTTAAGAGGAGAGAGTGGTAGAAATGATAGTACAATGAGAAAGGATAGAACTCCATGAAGTGACTTCTCCAAAAATATCTACAAATACAATGAGAAGGAGTTGAGAAAGTGGGCAGTTAATAAGCCTGAAATGGCGGCTGGGTAATGATTATTGATGTGTCTATTTTATGTGCATATTTTAGGACTTTTTGGATTCACTTTTGTGCTCTTTTATGATCTACAACTTGTGTTTTACCTTTAAATTCACTTAGGAGAACTAAGATAGACTTTTAGGCTTTTATGACTTTTCTAATGGATTTTGTGTGGCGAAGCAAAAACATCGAGACTTGAAGATAGAAGACCGTTGAAGACCATTTAGTTCATCTTTTGAAGACTTGACGACTTGAAGAGAAGTAAATTTGGGAGAAAGCTAGAAACTAGAAGAAGAAGAAGAAAAAATCAAAGTTCTGATTCTTGTCACCCGTCGCGAGTTGCGACATCTTGTTCTTGAGTCGCGACGAATGGGTGGCCAAAACCCTTATCCTTCTTTTTTGTACTATAAATAGCACACTTTTATTCTCTTTTTATAACAACTTATTCTTCCCAACTTCCAGCACTAAAAACCCTAGTTTTCTACCATATTCATCTTTGTTTCATCTTTATTTTATGTTTGAATTTCTATTGTTGTTTAGTATGAATTCTAGTAGCTAAAATTTGTCCTGGGAACAATTGATTAAGGCTTCCAAGCCTATGTATTGAGAACTATATGTGAGCTATTTAATTCTGTGCTATTGTTTATTTATTGTGCTTTGAATTTGGTTGTTGAATACATTAATGGTGTTGGAATTTTGAGTATATGAAATGCTTGTATGATTGCTTGTTAGGGCTAGAAGAAAGTAGCTAATTTTCCTCTCCTTTGTTATGGAATCCAAGAGCATGAATTGGAGCTTCTAATATGGTTGATGATTTGAAGAATTCTAGATGAATGTGATAATGTCTAATTATTTATCATGTTTTTTTTGTGTAGAAAATAAGAGAAGTTTATGATCGTTGAATGTTAATGACTAATCTTGTATAAATGTATGAATTGGTTCAATGCTTAGACACGGTGTAGTATTTATAAGTGTCAAAAAGCTTGTTGATTCTTTGTACTTAATGCCACTAATGAGATACTTTTAGGCATTGAACAACTAAGAGGGTCATTAGTAAGGTTTAGCGAGAGATGCCGAATTCACTCTTGTAAACTACTATCAAAGAAGGGTAGAAGATTTATCTTCACAACAAGTAGTTAAACTAGTGAATAAGTTGTAGATTCAATGATAGATAAGAGATTCGGAAGCGGGTATCTATTTCCCCCAAGTATTTTTCATTAGTAGCTTTTTATCCTTTTTATTAGTTTGTTGCATAATTAGCATAATTACTTAACCTTGCTAGTTATCTTGCCTTTACTTTCATAACTTAGGAAAACCAACCCAAAACCCCCACCTTTACATGATTTTATATATATATGTGTGTGTGTGTGTGTGTGTGTGTGTATGTATATGTATGTATGTATATGTATGTATGTATGTATCTATATCTAGGCTTATATCCACCCTTATATGCATGAACTCTTAGGAAAATCTCTCTTGTTTGTGGACGACCCTGATTTGCCACTATCTACTTAATTGTATTTAGTAAGCATTTAGGGCTTATAAATTATAGCTTTAAGAGGTACGGCGACGACCTCCCAAATTTTGGTGCCACTGGAGGGGAAAGGGCATTTATTTTTAATTGTTTGGGCATATTTGGTTGAATATTAGGTATTTATTTCATTTGCCTTTTCTTTTTGGCTATTTTGTTCGGAGTAGGTATTGTTCTAGTTCTTGGTGAATTTTTATCAAGAATCCTTGCAATATCATTCTGACCTTTTTGAAAAGAAAAAAAAATATGGAACAACTCACCTTGAGGGAACTCATGATGAGAAGAGAGGCTCAACGAGAAATGTTTTGTAGGATTTTTCATTCTGACCATCCTACTGAGTCTTGCTATATGTTGAGGGATAGGCACTACGAGGTGGAAAGAACCATTGGTTTTCAAAACCAAGGGTATTATGAAGAGTTCTATCAAGAGGATGAAATGATGATTTTCAAGGGTAAGAACCTCAAGAATGGCATCCGTACCACGATTCTTACAACCGGAGTGGAGTGGTATGCCGTATTTGTGGTACGAGAATGAGCCAGAAAACCAACCCTACGAGCAATATAATTATCCCCCACCACCTTACACCATGCCCCAAAATCAATCCCAAGAAGAAGATTTAAGTTTGACAAATGCAGAAATGATGAATGCAATAGCAAACTTGACCAACTTGGCCAAGGCTAATGAGGAAGTAGAAACTCAAACCTCTTCAAGACTCAAAGCTTTGGAGGATCATGTGAGAAACATTATGTAAGTGGTGATACGATTGGAAGCTCGTTATCCCGAAGATACACCATCTCAAGTCAAACTCGAAGATACGGTGAGTGAGGTCACCTTGACAAATGAGTTCTAGTTCGAAGGGGTTGAGGAGTCGGTAGTTGAATAAAAAGAAGTTGAGAAAGAGGTGATTATTCTACATCCATTTCCATCACTACCCTTACTCCCACCAAATGAACCTACTCCACCATTTTTGGAATTTTTGAAGGAGAAAATAGAGGAGCCAAATAACTGTGACAAGCCTCCTAACGACCCAAATCCTTTAAGACCAACTCCAACTCCACCTCCACCAAAATTTCTCTTGAAAGATTTGTACCCCCACCTCTCTACTTTTGGAAACTCATGGTAAATGGGTTCAAACATTCACCATATGGATAACATTAGGGTCATGCCGATGACCTTAAATATGCGGGGCTTCTCAGGAGGCAACCCGAGCTTTTAAGTTAGGCTAGTATTTTGCTTTTCGTGAAGAAAAAAAAATAAACCATGTCCTCAAACCCTTACCCAAATCCACAACAATACCACTACAATCTACCATAAAAAAAACCTCCACCAAAACCACCATCTATGAGTACTACTAGTTATTTCTTTTTGTGTTAGGACTTTCATATTTGTGGATTTGTAGTGGATGGGTCGAAGTTTCATATTGGGTAGATTTCGAGAACATGGAGGAGAGAACATTCATTGAGGAGTGAGCATTGTTACCACCAGAAAGGACATTTAAGGTCCTAGTTGTGAATATTTTTTCTCTCTCCCTTATTTTTTCTCTTGTTCTTTTATTCACATTGAGTACAATGTATGTTTCAAGTTTGGGGGAGAGGAGCATATCTCATTGCATTGTATTGTAGTGTGCATATACTCTACTTTGATTTGTTTTGATTGAAAAAAAAATCCCGCTAAGTTAAAATCCCAGAGGGAAACTTTGGAAAAATTGGGAGGCCCGGAGAGGTTGAAAACCCAAAAGGGCAACTTATGTAAAAATGAGAGGCCATATGTTGTGGAAAAAGGTGAGGGTGAGCATTGAAAAATGAAAAAGGTGTGAAGCTAGGATGAAAACCCAAGAGGGCTCTTAAGCAAAATGAGAGAAAATGAAAATTTTTATGCTTCTCTTGATTTGTCTATTGGTTAGGTTTTTGGGTAGAATAAGTAAGCTTGACATTATATGTATACCTCACTCTTGTTATGATTTATGATGTGTCCATTTTAAGTGGATATTTTGAGTTCTTTTTTATTCATTTTGGTATACTTTGGTGCCTTGAAGACTGTGTTTTACCAAATTCTCAATATCGGAGTTGAAAGCAACTTTATCGCTTTTGACACTTATAATGGGAATTCTGTGAGACGAGGTATTTATCACAGAC
>JAUOBV010057665.1:0-13783 GCA_032360425.1 Rubia occidens
GATCTGATGTAAATTAAAGTTTCATTTGTGATTATGGTGATGGTTAGGACGTTGTTTGGTGGGTGGCTGGGGTGGATGATAAAATGACGTTGTATGAGCCAAAATTTTGAGACACTTTATTTCCCTCTCCAATTATTTCTATCTCAACTTAATGTTCCTTTAACACACACATACTCCCTCCGTTCATTAATATTTGACACACTTTTTAGTTTGTTTTCTCATGTTTGATCATTAATAACTTTTGATGTGTATGTTAATATCATGTAAAATTTTAATGTTTGAAAAGTACATGCTGCGTATAATCAAACGATACCTTACATGATAATATTACGGCTTATATGTTACATGAAATTTATGGTCAAACTTGGATTGAGAAATTGACTGAAAATGTGTCAGACTTAGCTGAGCAGAGGGAGTCGTCCTTTTAAGATACTCCATAGCAAATATAGCTTAAATAATATGCAGAAATGCGACACGAAAATGCTTATGAAGCCAACAATCAATCCCATCTTCATACCCGTACACACTTAATTTATAAATAATTAACCGCCAACAACAGCAAAATAGGCAAAACAAAATTACCTTGCTGTTGACCATACATGTATTACTACTAATAAATACTGGAATTAATAAAACTCCCATGCATTTTAATATTTTTTATTAATAAATTCCGTTGACTTGACTTGACTGGAGATTGAGAGAGGATGGCTTTGACTAAGCAAGCTCTTGGTTTTTCTCAACGAGACGGACTTGTTTGGCAGATCTAAGAATATTGGCTTGACGATTTGTAATTTGAACGGCGAATGCATCGACAATCACCAGCGACTGAGTCTTTTGGTAGCTGCCCGACCCCTCCAACGTTGTTGCCAGCAATTCATCATGCTTCTTGCTCAAGTACATATGCAGCTCCTCTTCCCCTTTCTTGCTCCTACACAGATAAATAACCAAAATTATAATTCCTCGGTTTAGATCAGTTGGTCGCGACAAAAGTTATAGCAACTTTGTTGGATGTTGGCGCGGGATTCTATCCCGATTCCTCGGATCAACCGGCCATAAAGCCATAATAACATTGGTGGATGTTTATGCAGATCAGGGGCAGAGACAGGAAATTTTACTTTTACTATTTCTCCCATTATCGAAATGCACGGGTAAAAAAAACCATTCTCAGTAAATTATCATAATTTTCTCTTTTACGGGGGTTGAAACCCACTCCAGTCCCCGCGTGACTCCACCCATGTCATAGAGTTCAATTCCGGCCCTAACAACAACAGCGTATACTGATTTTGTTGGATGTTGGAAAAAATGCACTCCCCCTCTTGTATTAAGAACTTGTCCAAAATAATATAGTATTGTTTAGTATTACAAATAAGATTTATTTTTTTAGTAATAATTAACAAAGCCAGAATCAAAGATCTTACAAACAGATCGAAAAACCAAGTGGAACTGTAGGTGAGAAAGGGATATCTGGTTGCAAATTAGATTTGAATATTGTGTGAAAATCAAAAGCAATTAAACAATGCCTTAAATTATAGGGCAATTGGCAAAAAAAATTTACTGCAAAACCTGTTGGATCGGAGGCGGTCGTATTCTGGGTCGTAGTTCATGAAAACAAAATATAATTCGCTGCCCATACTGTTGCTTCTTCGTGGAGTTTGGTTTATAAAATGTGCAGAGGTTTTCACCTTGTGTTCTTGCTATTTATAAAAGAATTTTGTGGGGCAGGTATTTGGAATTTTACTCCTGCGGTAAAAAAAATTGGTGGGGGGTAATAATCGATATCTAGGGGAGAGGGGTAAAGATGTTGTGTTTCTCCCCAATCTTTTAAAATACTGTAGTCAGGAAATGGCAACTCTAAAGTTTTGAGTTCATGAATGCAGGATTTAATTCTTGGTTAATTCATGAATTGAGAAAGTCAAGAGTTAATTTCCTAAAATAATTAGTGAATGACTGTATAAAAGTCTTCGCATTCATGAATGTGGAGCTCAGGTATTCCATCCATCCCATTTCAAACTTCACATATTGACTTTTAACATCGGACTTGAAAAATATTTGATTATTAATATTTTTCATTAATAATAATAAAATATGTGAAAATTTGATATTTTGAAAATATATGTGATAAGAAATCTAACAATGCATCACATAATAATATTTATAATTATATACCAGTTCAATTTTAGGGCTGAATTTAGAGAGTTTTGACTGAATGAATAGTTGAACTGCAGCTTGAAATGAGACAGAGGGAGTAAGTACATGAATTAATTGAAGAAATTCATGAACTCAATGGTTGATTCATGAACCGAGCAATTCAAAAGCTAGGTCAATGAATTGAAAAATTTTAAAGATTTAAATTTTTATAAATAGAGAGAAAGTAAGTTTTCGAGTATGAATTTTGTAAATAATTTTTTAAATTTTAAAAATTATATCTCTGAGTATGTTTTCTGTTAACTCATCGTACTCGTGCCCAAACGATTGATCGGACCTTGAGACTAATAGAATATTAAATGAATTAGAGTCAGGTTAAGAAATGTATTCCTTTTGTAATCTGATTCCAATTCATTTAATATTCTATTAGAGACTATATTAATCAGAAGATTGAAACTACAACAACTAATTACATCTATCTACCAACATCTTGTGATGGACTTGTGTAATTAATAGACGGACCAATTGCTTAATCAAAAAGTGAAAAGGAATTTTAATCATGAAAAGTCATTAGCATGATTAATTAAACTAGGTAAGGTAATAGATTAAGAGATTAAATTAGCAATATAATGTAACGAAGAAGAAGCTTCCTCTAGCCTCTCTTCTTTTAAAAAAATAATTTAAAATTAGTACGAAAGTCAACCACTTAAAATTCAATTATTTTAGTATAACTTTAATTAAATTATCTTTGTATTATTTAGTAAAATATAAAACCTGGTATTTTTTTTAACAAAAAAACACCTACTAATCATGTTTTGATAAACCTATCAATATATAATGTTATTTTCTTGCTTGTCTCTAGGTGGATCAGTTGACGCACGAATGAATCCAATGTATACTCAAATGCCAGAAATTACTTCGTCACGTTAGTGCAGCTGAAACTTTAATTGAACTAGTATAAGAACATATTCATGTTTATAAATTAGTATTCTAAATTATCTTATTTAAATAGAGAAATATCACATTTAAAAAATTATTTTCTCAATTTTTAAAAATATAATACTTCCCATCCACCATTGATATCTGGGCAGAGGTAGAAACTGAGTACGGAGGGAGCTGGAAAAAAATTTACTCCCAAATTTACCGTAAATTTCATTCCGGCGGGGCTGACACTCCCTCCGGCCCATGATTGATCCCTTTGAGAGTTTCAGTAGTCGATTTAATAATACTTGACGTGGAAGAGAATTTAAAAATGTTATCCATCAAATACATATAACTCAGTCTGAATTCAACATAAAAGTTAAAATTGTGCTCTGAAATTGACGAAATTCAACTTCACCACTTATATTTTCCCAACAATTAGTACTTATGTCCTTTTTTGGTGAAGAATCAATCATTCCAAGATGCTGGGAAAAATGTTCAACGGCGATTGCAATGAGTGGAATTGACATCCAACCTAACTAGCTTCTAGCAATAACTAAGATATTGCAAGGATATCTAAATTACATGTCAACCAGACTGATCGTCGGTACTATTACAGATCAGAAATCCAATAAAAAACTGTAACATCACCCTCGGGGATATTAATTTGCTTCCCACGAAAATCATAACCACTTGGCAGAGAAGAGCGTATCACGCATCAATATCACTGCGCCAAACAAGGATCTTCTACAACTGTAACACCACTTGATCTAACCACAGTCTATGTTGTCCAAACTATAAACACCTTGAAAAATACAGATCTGACTTATCCAAATTAATGGAAATCCAAAAACAAAACTAGAAATAAAATTACGAACATGATCTGAAAAAACATATCGAGAACAATACATAAATGTGAACAACTAAATTGAGTTATACACAACGATCAAATCGATCAGTTGAAGAACAAAACTAATTTGTGGAGACAAATCTCACACTTATTAAATTATAAAATTATAAATTAAAATAAACGCTCGTTCCCCATCTCCTCTAATGGGAAGATGGGAACAAAGATTGAAGAAGAAGAAAGGTTGCGGCAGGACGGATAGAGGAGAGTGATCTGATTGTTCTCTTGCTATCACATTAATGTGTAAAGTAGGGAAATCATATTAATCTCTTGCTATCTGTTTTAATCGATATGTATTTTAGTGCTTTTATTTGATTTTTTTTAATTTAGTGTTTTAATTTAGTGTTTGAAATTTTTAGTTTAATGTGTATTTTTAGTAATTTTATCTAACACTTGAACATTTTTATTTGATTTATTTAATGTGTATTTGATTTAGGATTTCAAAAACTAAATACAATTTTTTTTAAAACTAAATAGCCCAATTAAAAGTCCGACCCCAATCCCTTTTGCTCCTTCTACTTCGCCAGTTACGAATACTAAATTATTATTGAGAATGTTTTAGGAAATGTGGCCTTATGGAAAGTTCACTGCACTTTTTATCTTAAATGTTATAATTTTTTAATCAAATTTAAATGTTGTCTTAAAATTTAAAAAAGTAATACTATGTTCTTGAATATGAAAATATAAATATATAATAATAATAAATAGCATATGCAGTGTATAAGGAAAAAATATGTGAACTGTCCATAATCTTATGGACAGACCGCTTGTCAGGAGACCCACTCATTATTATTTATGTACAAATAGTAAATTATTATATTGTTAAATTTTAAGTTATAATTTAAATATAAAATTATTAACATGGTCAGTTATTTCAAATCGTGCATCACACGAGTGCTAATTAGTTTCTACCAAAACAGGGTAATCATAAGTTCTAGAGTCCGTCTTCTGCGAGACCATCTCATGGTGAGACCAGTGATTAAATGAAATAGTGGATTCCATGACAGACGACATGTCCATAAGTTTATTGACAAACTAGAGACCTAGTTGCAATTAATTAAAAAATGGAAAACTTTTTCACGGGTCTTGTTATTAGAATATGGGCCGGTTATAATTCATTATTACATCTTCGATAGATATGCAAATATTCCTCCTTCCTTGATTATAAATTCCTAAAATATTCCTTCTTCAAACATTCTTTTTTGTTCAATCTGCAACTTCCTTCTTCTTCTTCTTCTTCTTCTTCTTCTTCTTCAAACATCCCTCATTTTTTTTATCGAATACCTTCCTTCTTGTTCAATCAATTTATCACCTCCTTCTTCTCCGATCAGTGAATTTTTTGAACTTCTTGCAGAATTGTAATTGCAGCGAAAACAAATCGCGAACTGTTACAAACAATTGATCGACGATCATACTCCAGAAAAATCGGTACCACGTGCATTTTTCTGGCAAACCATTTCTCTAATCGATCTTTTTTTCCCGATGAGATCTTCAAAACAACCGGTTAGTGTCTGAAGAAATTTTTTATCGGCTCATCGCTCTACAACAAGATCTATATCAACGAATTTCAATTTTAAATGAATGAAACTCAGTTTCAAGAGGATGAAATTTTTCCTAATAGTGTCCAAGATATGAAATTTTCATATCTGTTTGAGTTTATGTTGTTGAATTACCTTCTATGTAAATGAAATTGCTGTTGAAACTTCTGGATGAATTCTTCTACTATGAATATGTAAAAACATGTGGCTAGTATTCAAAAAACGAAATAAATGTTGCTAAAAATTTTCGTATATACTAAGCGCCTTACGATACTTATTGTTTGTATTAAAAGATGCATTTGTTTTAAAAGTTCCGGATATTAATTATGAAACTTTGCGACGAGTTAATGTATAAGTTAAGTTATGAATAGTTTGTATTTTTTAAAACATACACATGTTATCCTACAACTAGTATATGTTATATTTTACACATAATAGAGGAGACTAAAATTTGACCATTTTAAATTGTCATATTAACTCTGCATTAATACTTTACAACATGTATTGTTTAAATAAAAACACACATCTTATATTAAATGGTCAATTCTTTTTATCAATAGGAAAACTTTGACATAAGGTAGTGCATTAGTTACCTTATGAATCGTTTCTGATTTGTTAAAATATGCACATGTTAGCTTACAACTAGTATTTCTTATACATAAAAGGGGTCACATATTTTTATAGTTTATCAATTTTTTCTAATGTACTGAATATAATACCTTACAACATATACTGATTACATTAAAACATGTATTTGTTTTTTAAAACATTAGCAGATTTCCTTGATTTAAATCAAAGAAAGGTCACGGAAATTCTTGTCAGTATGAAAGCAACACATGTAAAGCATTGCTTACTTTGTAAAAAAACTTGCAAATTCTATCAATTTCAAACATGAGAAGGGCTCTCAACATCTAAACAAAATAGAAGATAAAGTATTCGTGACAGAAATATTCCATTAAGAAACTCACAATTACAACAGTATTCCTATCTAGTTAAACTAACCGTTTCTAATACAATGAATCAATTATTAATCTTCAAAGGGAGATCATCTTCAAACCTTCAAGTTCAGTGTCATCTTCATTTGAATCCTTCTCGTGTCGGAACGTCTTGTGGAGTCCTATGTTCAATATTGTCAGATTCCTTAAAATTTATAACCATTTCAAGCTTCAAACTCCTGCAAAAAGTCATACACATTGAATATTGCCAGTTGCAGCATATAATCAAACACGTCTAATCAAACATGTACAATTTCTAATTCAAAATAAACAATAATCAATAATGAAAATTAAAAAAGTCAAACACAATCAAACTAACAACTGCATATTGGATACTAATAAATGTAGTATATAAGTAAACATATGTAGTTCCCAATTCAACGAAAAACTAATTTTTAATTTAAAAAAAGTCATACAACTAATGGCATAATATGATGAGACCTTTAGGGGCTAACATGCGCAATCCATTAGTTATGGCCCAAGACCCAAAATGATAATATGGGGTGCCCACATAGTGGTTTATCACCATTGGGCCTCTTTGCTATGAGAAGAAGGGGGCTAAATCATAGGCCCAACATATTAGGGTTTTAGAAGGGTATAAATACAAGGGTATGCTTTCTACTTTAGGTATTCATTCACTTTTTGCCTACTCTCCCTATTCATTAGCTTGTTCTCCAAGATTGACTTGAGCGTCAGAGATTCTCCCCCCGGATTGCTCTGGGTTTGTCTTTCTTGCAGATCGTGAATGCACTGGAGGTGATCGAGATTGGGCTTGGATCGTGTCCGAGACGCATCAATTTTCACACCCAATGAGACCCGATTAGAAGTTATATCTATATCCCTTGGTGTATGTCTGCATCTACAACTTTTACTCGACGAGTGAGAGATTGCTGATCAAGGGAACTGGCACTGGTGGTTAAGTCAGATGTTTGTACATGCCCATGCAGGTAAGAATGACTACCGCCATGATAGCTTGAAGTGTGGAGTGACTCCAGTTGAAGCATCGATAAATCTTGATCCACCGGTCCCTGTGGTTGAAGGATCACAGGCGGGAGCCAAGCCAGAAGCATCGAAGGATATGGAAGCTACTATAAAACCAACAGTGGGAATCAGCATTGTGTTCCATTATTTGGATCGCGAGGTGTTGACAACCATTTCACTGAGTGTTTTGGTGACTCACACATCGTGGCTTATGAGCGAAGGGGTTGTGAAAATCAAAATGTGGGGGCTCTTGTAGTAGGACCACCACATAATTTCGATCAGATGACGCATATGCTGATGGTAGCAGGGTACCAAGTTGTTCCCCCTTCGATGGTCCCCGAACCTTCGATGACTATGATGCCTTCAATAATTCATAGTCCATCGCCGACCCTAGAAGCACAAGTCAGAGCTCTAGCCTTGGCGAGTTAGATGTGGGGAGTTTCATACCTGGGATACACGAGGAAAGCTGCACAGCCGAGACCACAACCCTCATTCCCTGAACATATGCAAGTGAATTATCTACTTCAGCCTCTATGTATGTATTCGTTCCCCGATGTTGAACAAGAACGATGAATCATGCCAATATTGGGAATTTTGAGCCAGGCAAGCTTTGCACGAGATGGTTATAAAGTTTTGGACTGTCATAGACAAGGATCTATGCCCGTTGCATACTCCGGGAGCATGGGAGCCGATCTTTACCCAGGGAAATTGCCTCGCAGTATATGTATGTTTTCCCAGGTGGAGACCCCTCATCAGGGGAAGGACCAGATCAGGGATCGTCTACTCGTTGAAACTAAGAACGTGATGTGAAGGGAGCTAGATAGGCTAATAGGCTTAATTGGACAAACTACAGTATCTCCGTTCAGCTCAGTGGTGACGTTAGTTTGCTGGCCAGGTGATACGAAGCTACTAGAAGGACTTCCCACCTATGAGAGAGACACAAACCCCTACGATTTTATTCAGAATTTCCTCAGTTTAATGAACTCTCGAGACTTCAATGAGAGGTTAACCCATAAGCTTATGGGCAGCTACCTTCGTGGAAAGGCATATGAGTTGTTCAACAAGTTACCAAGGGGTTCATTGCAGTCGTATTGAGATTTCAGTGGGGCTCTCATAAGTCTGTATTGCCTATAAAAATAAATTTACTAAGACATTGACGGATTTGTATCAGACGAAGCAAAGACAAGGGGAATCTGCTGCCGCATTTTACCATAGGTATGTGGACGAGAGTTTGGAGTGGTCGAAGGTACATAGAATGAGATCATCTAGGTTACTTGTTGGGGATGGGAGATTTGGAGCTCTATAAGAAGCTGACAGTAAAGACGCCTAAAATGTTTCAGCAGCTTCAGGAAGTTATGGAGCAGGATTCGAAGGTAGAGGAAACAACTCAAAAGAACAGAGAGGGGATAATGGCCAAACGAGCAAAGCCCATTGACTCTGGAGCAAAGAGACCCATGGAGAGACCAGGTTTCAAAAAATACACACCCATACGGTGCTCCCCAACAGAAATTTGGAGTATCCATAAGGGGATCTTCATACCACCCCCTCTAATGAATGAGGCAAGTAGGGCATATGCTGCCAGGAGAGAGCCACAAACAAGTTCTGTGATCATCACAGATTACATCCATCACACAAAAGAATGTACCCATCTTAAAATGGAGATTGATTGATGTGAAAGGGAAGGTCTCCTGAAAGAGTCCTTTCGAAAACCATCTCGAGAGGGTCCTTCGAAGCTAAATGATGAACGAGAGAATAGATGGCCTCCCAAGAGATACTATTGTGCTGGAAATAGTGGGGATTATGGTCTTCAAGGGTAGCGGCCGCGAGGAACCATTACTAAATCCTCCAATGCAGAAGCGGAACAGAAACGAGGAGAATGCCACGGTGTATAGGATAATCAATGTTATCAGTGGGGTTGTTAGAGAAAGATCTTTGAATGCAGTGAAGAAAGCTGACTCAAGGCATATCCCGGAACGAGAGTCGGTGGGTAAAGATTTCAGCATAATGAGACAATTACTTTTTCATAGGCGGATGTGATCCCAAACAAGACTCCTCATTCTGATTCTTTGATGATTTTCACCATAATTGGAACTTCCCTGGTTAAGTGGGTGTTTGTTGATGATGGAAGTACAGTGGAGATAATGTTTGTAGGATGCTTTGATCAGCTTGGAATCATACGTGTAAATCTAAAAAAGTCAACTTTGCCGTTGTCGGGATTCACAGGAAAGACAGTGTAACCATTGGGGGAAATCACTTTACCAGTCAGGGTTGCAGATGGAGATAAAGGAGTTACGATGAAATGCATCTTCGCATTGAGCAATGCCTTTTCCCCTTACAATGTAATATTAGGAAGGTCGTGGATGTTCTAGGCTAAGGCTGTGTGGTCACCATACCATTTGATGATGAAGTTCCGAACGAGCAACAGATTGGCATCTATTTGAGGTGATCAGATGATGGCTAGGAGTTGTAACTACAAAGCTTTAAATGGAGCAGGGAGAATGAAAGATGTAGCCTCAATGCGTGGGGAAGTCATATCGTCTGATACTCAACAGCTCCCCATTCAAGACCTCAGAGCTCTGACTGTCAGAAAAATGATGCCAGATGCAGTAAGACAAAAACTAAGAGCTTTACTTGATCGATAATATGATGTGTTTTTATGGGATACATCGGATTTAACAGGAGTGCCAGCACAGTTAGCCATAGACAGGTTAAACATCGACCCCTCGATAAAACTTGTTAAGCAGAAAATAAGGATATCCTCCCCTGAAAGGACAAAAGCTATAAGATTGGAGCTTGAAAAATTGGAGTAATCGAAGAAGTCCTTTACCAAGAGTGGCTGGCCAGCCTAGTTTTGGTTCAAAATCTGGATGACGCATGTTTTTCAATTTCACCAATCTGAACACGTGTTGCCCGAAGGATAGTTATCCATTGCCCTCGATGGATCAGTTAGTAGAGGCAATATCAGGGTATCGAATCCTGGCTTTCTTATGCTCACAAAGGCTATCACCAAATATTAACTGTGGAAGAAGATAAGGATAAGACCTCATTCATAACGGATGTAGACACTTTTTGTTACAAAAAGATGTAATTCAGCTTGAAGAATGCTGGCGCTACTTATCAGTGGTTAGTAGATAAGCTCTTTAAGAAGCATGTTGGGAAGAGTTTTGAAATATATATGGACGATATGGTGGTTAAGAGCATGACTTATGAGCAGTTCCTAGGAGATCTAGATGAGATGTTCGATGGATTACAGGGAGGGAACTTGAAGTTTAACCCATCGAAGTGCATTCTCAGGGTCTGTGTAATAATATTTCTGGGTTTCATGATGTCAGAAAGGGGAATTAATGTCAACCCTGAGAAGGTGGAGACACTAATGAAAATGAAAAGTCTGCGAATGGTAAAAAAAAGAGGCTAACAAGATGTTTAGCAGCTTTGAGCTGATTCTTATCAAATGGGGCAGAGAAACACCTGCCCTTCTTTGATGTACTTTGTAGAGAAAAGAAGTTTCACTGGATAGATGATTGTGAATTGACGTTTGTAGCACTAAAGGAGCATCTCAAGACCTTACCTACATTGATGAAGCCAGATAAGGGGGGAAGTGTTGTATCTTTACATCTCTGTCTTAGCACTGGTTATCAGCTCTATGTTGGTGAAGGAGAAAGAAAAGCAGCAGCATCTCATATACTTCATTAGTAGGGCTTTGTAAGGCCCGGAAATGAGATATACCATCATCGAAAAGCTAATTTTGTCACTAGACCATGCAGCTCGAAGATTGCGGCTTTATTTCCAATGTCATACCATAATTCTTCTTATCAATTCAGAAAATACTTTTGAGACCAGAATCTTATAGAGAATGATGAAATGGGCGGTTAATTTGAGAGAACATGATATACAGTTTCAGCCTAGAACAACAATCAATGGTCAAGCCCTTATTAATTTCCTAGTGGAGACTACGGAAGTAATTGAGGATAACAACGAAATTGTTGAGAAAGGAGTATGGAAGTTGTTCATAGATGGGTCATCGCTCACTAGTCCCGATGGCATTGACTACCCTTACGCCCTGCATTTCAAGCTCAAAGCCAAAAATAATGAGGCAGAATATGAAGCCTTAATTACCGTCCTTCGGCTAGACAAAGAGATGAAGGAAGAAGATGTGGAGATATTCAATGACTCGCAGTTCATAGTCAACCAGGTAAATAGAGAATACAAAGCCAGTGAAGCTAGATTATAGCGCAACTTATAAGTGGTAAGGTCATTGCTAAAATGCTTTCGATCTTACACATTCACCCAGGTGCCCAGGGTGAGGAATCACGAGGCAGATGCTTCAAGAAAGTTGGCCTCTTCAGACTTAGCAGGGTTATCACAGAAGTAGGTGATGTTCGAAACCCCGTATAATTAAAGCTTTGAAGAGCTCATTATGATGACAATTGATGAGGGAGAAATGTGGATGATCCCAATGGTCAAATACTTGCAAGAGGGGACACTTCTGGAAAACCCGGCCGAAGCAAGAAAGATCTGAATCAAGGCGCCAAAACATGTGATACAAGATGGCACATTATATCAAAGGGGACATTTTCAGCCATTGCTTGGATACGTCATGCCCTATGATGCATAATATTTGATTTAAGAATCTCACGAAGGAGTTTGTGGTAGTTATCAAGGAGCTCGCTCTTTGGCTAAGAGAATGATCTGTGTTGGATATTATTGGCCGAAAATGCCAAAAATGTTCGATGATGCCAATCACTACATTTAGGATTGTCACCAATGCCAGAAACATGCACCTGTAATCCATGTTCCTCAGACATAGATGATAAACATACATAGCTAACAACCCTTCGATAAGTAGGGAATTTCTCTGGTGGGACCCTTTCCCGAAGCACCAGGAAGGATCAAGTACTTGATAGTGACTGTTGACTACTGCACCAAATGGACCGAGGCTGAGCCGTTGGCAAACATCAAGAGAAGTCTGTCATCTCTTTTTGCCGGAGGAACATTATCTGTCGCTTTGGCATACCAAAGGTATTCATAACAAATAATGGGACACAATTTGCAAATGGTTCTTTCAAAAGGTGGTGTGAAGAGTTTAAGATCCAACTGAAAGTGACATCTGTGTATCACCTGCAGGTGAACGGGCAGGTCGAAGTTACCAACTGTACCCTGGTTAATGGAATACGAAGGAGGATCGAGAGATATAGAAGAATTTGGGTCAATGAATTTCCTAGTGTGTTGTAGGCTTGCTAAACAGTGGAGTCTTCCACCATGGGAGATACGCCTTATGGGCTAGTGTATGGTTCAGAATCTATAATTCCAGCAGAAATTGGTGTGCCAAGTCCCAGGATGGTAACCAATGACAACTCCAATGAAGATAGCCTTCACCTAGATCTTGATTTGGTGGAAGAAAGGCGAGATTTTTCATCAATCCACTAAGCCAAAGTTAAAGAGAAGGTTAAGCGATACTATGTAAAAAGAGTTCAGTTTGCAGTGGGAGAACTGATAATGAAGAAGAATGAGAAGAGCCACGCAATCGAATTACTTGCTTTTAAGCGATCAACACTCACTCTTAAGTGATAAAATTACTCACTCTTAATCAAATGAATTACTTGCTCTTAAGCTATCGAATTACTCGCTCTTAAGCGATCAACACTCGCTCTTAAGCGAACGAATTACTCGCTCTTAAGCGAAAGAAATACTTGCTCTTAAGTGATCAAATTACTCATTTTTAAGAGATCAACAATCGCTCTTAAGCGATCAAATTACTCTCTTAAGCAAACAAATTAATCGCTCTTAAGCAATCGAATTACTAACTTTTAAACAATCAACACTCGCTTATAAGCGATAAGATCACTCACTGTTAAGCGATCAACACATTTTCTCTTAAGCGACATCCGCTCTTAAGAGATTTGCATTAACTAACACATTTTTTGTTCATATAAAATTGATAATGGACATCGAAACAACACAAATTTATTAAAAGTTTGTTTTCCAAAAAGAGTATACAAGAGTTACATTCAACCACATTCGTAAGCTTGGAAATTTTATTTGAAATTACAAATTAAACTTAATCGATCCATTGTACATCCTTAGGTTTCAATCCAGTGGCTATCGTAATTAAACGATCAATTTCACTTTCTGGGCCCGGGTGGTATGTCGCCTTCGACAAGGGATTAAGTTTCCAGAAGATGAAACCCTATTGTTGTCTGCCATTGGAGTTTCAATTACAAGCTCAACAGACAGTCGCTTAGTCTTGGGAGGAACTTTCATGGAATATCTCTTCGAACATCTTTTTTTCTAACAAA
>JAUOBV010057768.1:0-13780 GCA_032360425.1 Rubia occidens
ACTTTCTAGTAGTTAGCCGCAATTAGGTCTTATAAATACTATCTTTGAGAGGCACGACGATGGCCTCCCAATACCGCACCCATACCAATATCGCAAGCATCCATTTCAATCACAAGTGGTTTAGAAAATTCAGGCATCTTAAGAACATGAGCTAAAGTTATCACCTTTTTCAGCTTATTAAAAGCATCAGTTTCTTTTTTATCCCACCTGAAATTATCCTTCTTCAAAAAAATCATGTAGTGGCCTACAAATTGAACCATAACCTGCAATGAAACACCGGTAATATCTCGTAAGACAAAGAAATCCCCGAAGCTCCTTCAGATTAGTAGGAATAGGCCAGTCTAAAATCCCAGAAACTTTCTGATCTTCCATTTCAACTCCCTGCTCAGAAATAATGTGACCCAAGTAATCCACTTTCTTTTGTGCAAAAGTGCATTTAGAAAACTTAGAAAACAATTTGTGGTTTCTCATTTCTATCAATACCATCTGAACATGTTTTACGCGATCTGAGAGAATATGGATGTAAATAATAATGCCATGAAAAACAAGCACAAATCTCCTGATAAATTTCCTGAAAAACATTGTTCATGAGTGATTGAAAAGTTACGGGTGCATTTGTTAACCCAAAGGGCATAAACACGCATTCAAAATAACCGTGGTGTGTTTGAAAAGCTGTTTTAGGTACATCACTTGGATTAACGCTTATTTGGTGGTAACCCAACCTAAGATCCAACTTTTTAAACACTTTAGCACCATGTAATTCATCTAACAAATCGTCAATTATAGGAATGGGGAACCTATCCTTCACTGTATGATCATTCAAACTCTTGTAATCTATACACATACGCAAATTACCATCTTTCTTTTTAACCAAAAGAACAGGAGAGGAAAAAAGACTATTACTGACTTAAATAGTTTCATTTCTGAGCAACTCTTCTACCTGTTTCTCTATTTCATCTTTGTGGACATAAGGGTACCTGTAGGGCTTGATGTTGAAGGGTTGGCCATCTTCTTTTAAAGGAATAGTATGATCAATATCCTTAGAAGGTGGTAAAGCAGTAGGCATTTGAAAAATATCTAAAAATTCAAATAAAACCCGCTGCAACTCTTGTGATTCGGTTAGTTTCATTAACTTCTGATCCTCCAGCTTTACACCTTGCAACTCTGCTCCATGTTTTGATTTATTCTTCAACAGCCCCGGCCTTCTTTCCTTGTTTACTCCATCACTTTGACCTTCCAAAAATAATTATTCAGTTTGAGCTAACTGATTGAAGTGGTGTTGTTGTTGAGCCAATTGATTGTACTAGTAATGTGGTCTCCTGTCTTAATTTGAATCATTCTGACCACAAGAATCCCACTGCTTGTAATGGCACTCCTGCCTCTTGTTTTGACTCTCACCATTGTCAACAAAATGATTAGGCTGATATTGATTGTATATTGGTCTCATGTCTTGCCTTTCATCATCCCAACTGTAGTAATTGAATTGCTGTTTTTTAAAATCATTTTTCACATCATACTGAGCATACTAATCAGGTCGTCCCCTAATTCCTTGATAGTCATATATCCCTCTATCATCTCTCATCTTATATAGATCATTCTAACTGTCTTGCCCTGGATGTTATAATGATCTTGTATCAATTTACCAGCTCTATACCTCTTCATGCTCTTATTCATCGCTAACAACCCAACTTTTCTTTTCCTAAACTGAGACAATTCCTTAGCCTGATTACTCCTTATCAAAATGAAACTATCATAATTATAGTTTCCCATGATATACCCTTGTGTTCCTAAAAAACTGAAAGCCACATCTTGTGCATGAAAATCGAAAGGCATGAGACTAAAGAACGTCATCCAATCAACCCCTAAAATGATTTCCAAGTCCCCTAAATCCATCACTTTCATATCAAAATAGAACGCATAATTTTGTACTTTCTGGTTAACCTTTGGACAAACAGTTGAGCCTCTCACATTATTCTCATCTACTATAGTTACTGAAAATGATCTGATCTGATTTTGTTTAAATCCCAACCGATTAACTATCTCAATGTCTATGAAATTGTTTGTGCTTCCCGTATCCAATAACAAACTTACATAATACCCATCAATAGTCCCATCCAAAGTAATGATGTTCTCCCTGCTAGGTCCTCCCACAGCATTCAAAGTCAAATATTCTATATCATCCAAACTCTTATCACTCTTTTCTTGGTTTATCAAATCATTTTCAAATAATAATCCATGATTATCGATTTCACAATCGGTAACCAAAATATCTTTATCTTCATTAGACAATAAATATGCTTGCTTGGTTTATAAAATAATTTTCAAATAATAATCCATGATTATCGATTTCACAATCGGTAACCAAAATGTCTTTATCTTCATTAGACAATGAAATATGCTTGACTTGTCTAAACTTACACACATGATATGTACAAAAAATTTATCTGCATTTATAACACAAATGATTGTCTCATCTATACTTATTCCCTACAGAGTAATGCATGTAAATTTTTCTCTATTATCATTATTCACCCCATTCGAGCCCTGCCAATTATTTTTATCATTCAAAGTTCTATTCACAACAATGTTATGGTCAGTTACTGGTGTTTTACCTCTCCTAAAATCATATCTAGGTTCAATTCTTGTAACAAAGAAATTTCAACCGTTTCATGCAGAGTATTAGGTTTAAGCAATTTCACCATTGGATGCCATTCATCCTTTAAACCACTAATAAAACTTGAAATGAAGTAGAATTCAGGTAACCTGGGGTTCGTGCATAACACCATTATTTTGATCTTTTCGAATGCTTCCTAATAGTTCCTAATGTTGGTCCTTTGAAAGAGCTTATTGAACTCCTCGAAAGCATCTCTTCCACCAACCAGTGCATCACATAATTCCTTCCAGCTCAAGTTCCCTTGAATTGCTTTGATTCCCTTAAACTAAATTTCCGCTCTCCCTTCCAAATAGATCTCGATTGATTCTACTCTTTGAGGAAAAAAATATGGAAGTAATTGAAAAACTTCTCACACTTTCGGATCCAATCCTTTGGTTTCTCTCCAAAAAATGAGTATAGCTTCACCCTGGGATGAGAATTTCCTGAACTCTTTCCAATCTTATTTCTCCACTCCTCTTGCGCAACCTTCGATTGATAAGTTTTCTTTGCGATCTTTGGTTAGATCAACACTTTGAGATTGAGAAATATTGGTGAGCTTTGAGCTACCTTGGGTACCTAGCAGTGGTTGTTCTAAACTTTCTCCAGCGTCGTCTCCCTTGTTTCTCCCGTTGTCTTCTCCGGTGAGTACTCCTGATTTTCCAGTCCCAGCCTCAGAGGATTTCCCTTTCTTTCTTCACGTTCTGGATCATCTCTATCATCTGCTCCCAATGTTTACTCAGATTTTCTTTGAGCAGTACCTGGAATTTGGATAATGTTTCCTTCACCGACATATGGACTCGAGCATTGACAGCTTCCATCGATTGATTGAAATTCACATTATTTTCCTTAAATTTATCTGAAAACTTCTTCGTTTGATCCTCCACAGCTCGAGAAAGACCTGTAACAAGATATTCTAAGTCCATCACATGATTTTCCAGAAATTACATATGTGCTTAATCGACCATTATAGCCAAGGATTGAGTTGCTCTGATACCAAATGTAACGAATCCAAGAACAAATGAAGACTGAATTGGTAATTTTATTGAAGAACATAAAATTTTTGGGATGAGAACATAGAGCTTTGATCAGCAAATCCATAAAACTAATAGATATCCAATCCCTTCTCTGAATCATGATCTTATAGCTAATCAGTAACTAATCATCTAATAGAATGACAACCAACAATTGGTTAGACAATTAACAGCAGAATGAAACCTTAAAAGTTGCAGCCGGGTTAATCGAATGAAACCTGGAGCTGAGTTTCAGCATTGGTGAAGAAGACCGTACCTAAGGAAAAGACTACTAAGCCCTTGAATTCTAACATGCTTGTTGACATTTAAAAGATGAGAGTAAACCCTCCAATTGTGAGGATTTTTTAGTCGTTTCCTTGGGCAAAAGACACAGTTGCACATGCTCTAAGTATCAGAGATATGGATCCATGAATTCAATTCACGTATCTCATCGCGAGTTCGTTTAAGAGAGCGAGTTCGTTTGGCTATCTGTAGCAAACATGACAGACATTTGTACACTTGTTATTTATCATTTATGCAGAAGGCAATTTCAAACCATTTCTTACCACCATCAAAAGGATAAGGTATAGAGAAACAAGAAAGGCGTTTGCAATGTATAAATATAGTTCAATGTCTAAAGATAGCCAATTGTATTAATTTTATTACTATAATATAATTAGAATATAACCGCACTAGTTATTCTATGTGCATCTGATGATTGCTTAAGTCTTGAATTTTCTTTTCTTTTATATGTGAAGTAGCCTGTATTTTTGGATCTTTACTAAAAGAATGTATATCTTTTCTGCATTTTATGGATGGAGGCATCGACATGCATTTGATATTCACAAGGCTTGAATTTTCTATACACTATCCCACTAGCTGCACTACTAAACAAATTTTTTTTTGTGGAGGGACGCTCTATCACAGATAACATCACGCTCGCAGAGGAACTAGTGAGGGGATATGCCAGACAAAATAACACTGCTCGCAGAGGAGCTCGTGGAATGGGTTATAAGAATATTGATCTCCTTTGTCTAGGAAACCATCAACTCTCTCATCTTCATAGCACTCATCATAGTACTCTTGGTTTAGGAAACCAACGGTTTTTTCCTCTTCCCAGTACTTCTTTTGCAACAAATATAAAGAAGCAGCAAGATAATTTGAACCAAAAATCCCAGATGACTTTCCTTGTTGAGCCTCTTTTCTCATCATGAGATCCCTTAAATTGATATTTTCAATTTAATTTTTTTAAAATAATTAATAATTCTAGGTTAGAAGTAAGGGAAAAACATAAAAGAATAATTAACAATACTTACTCCAAACAAAGCAAAGTTGAAAAAGGAAGAAAAATAAAAGTTTACGCTAAAAACTAAACAAGTATTGTCTTCTCACCAATAACTATGCCAAAATTTGGAAGGTCATCGGCATACCTTTCAAATAAACAATTTATAAGTCACCTACAATTCTCTAAACACTAATGAGTGTATAGGGACAAGTAGGGATAATATCCACGAGAAGAGACTAGTTTAAGTATTTCAGCGTAGATTATAAAATTTAACTATTCATCATATTTTATTATGGAGTTTTTTTTTTTGTAAAGTGATGATTAACCACTAAAACTAAGGGAGAAAAAAATATACATGACTCGACATAAGCAATAAAAACCATAGCCTTTGATTCAATTGATTTACGTTTCCAACCTATCCACTGTTTATAGATAAACTACTCTACCTCTATGGAATTTAAATATTTATAAGTTATGATTAAATATTGACTAAAAAGATGACTGCAAAATGTTCCTCACATGGTAAAATGAAGATGTTAAAATATGGATTATTATCTGTGTTCATTGTATAGGTTTTGTGTATTTCTAGGACTTTAGAATACCCTTATTTATACCCATAATGAAAGACCATAGAGGCAATGAGTTCTGACTCTATCATGGTATGAGAGCAAGGATAGTATCCTGCCTCTTCTTTGTATATTTTTCTCTATATTTATATGTCATCAACTGGTTCCAATCCGGTCAATTTTTGGTTACATGTTCATCTCCTTTACGGATATCACCTCCAACACATTTGTTTCTCTTTTCGACAGCCTAAATTCCTCTCTCTGACTGCCTCCTACCGGTTTGTCCCTTCGTTTCTCCAACTTCGGGTCACGGCAGTTCGTTTTCAGTGCTAGTCGACTCCCTAAATGTTGGGTGTGTTCAACCCAAGTTCCACATTGAAAGTTGAGAAGGTGATAGTTCCCTATATAAGTTAAAGTCCCACCACATTAGTATGAGGCCTTTTGGGGTGGACCCAATAACATCGTGTGGGCTTGGCCCAAAGCGGACAATATGATACTAATGTTGGTTGTGGTGGGTTTGGCAGTCCCAACAAGTGGTATCAGAGCCATGGTTGTGCTCGGGACAGGGACTGCATGTGTACCCAATGTGGAGGTCCTCAGTTGTGCCCTTGGCAGTGGCAAGAGTGCCCTTGTGTCGAAAGTCTGCTTGACCAAGGTGGTTGCCAGGTGGTGTGTCCCACAGGTGTGGCGGCTGTGTATGATGGTCCACAAGGATAAAGGACACCATTGTGTGGTCCTTGGTTTGAGGGGGAGATTGTTGGGTGTGTTCAACCCAAGTCTCACATTGGAAGTTGAAAAAGTGATAGTTTCTCATATAAGTTAGAGTCCCACCACATTAGTATGAGGTCTTTTGAGGTTGGACCCAATAAAACCGTGCAGGTTTGGCCCAAAGCAGACATCGTACTAATGTTGGTTGTGGTGAGTTTGGTAGTCCCAACATGTGGTATCAAAGTCATGGTTGGTGAGATCAGGTCCATAAAAAACAATGGGACGTGGGAGTTAGCTTGATCAATTGGGTTTTCAAGGAGAAGAAGGACCCAAATGGCAATGTGGTAAATTACAAGGTCCGCCTTGTATAATAGGGCTACGTGTAGCCCAAGGGTTTATATTTTAATCAAGTGTTTGTGCTCGTGGTCATGATCAAAACGGTGCACTTGATGCTTGTTTTGGTCGCACAGTGGGGCTAGAAGGTGCACCATATGGATGTAAAATTAACATTTTTGAATGGAGATATCACTGAGGAGGTCTATGTGCACCGGCTACCAGGTTACGTTAATCCCAAAAATGAGCACAAGGTGCTCAGATTGCATAAGGCTTTGTAGAATTGCGCCAGGCATCTTGAGCTTGGAATGCCAAGTTGGACACAACATTGTTTTCCTTAGGTTTTCTTCGCTGCACATTAGATCACGCTGTGTACTAGAAGAAAAGTAACAAAAATAGTTTACTGGTTGGAGTTTACATTGATGATTTGATCATAACGGGGGAAGCAGCAATGAGCTATCCTTATTAAAGGGGAGATGCAAAACATTGTTTGACATGAGTGACTTAGGTCTCTTGAGTTACTATCTTGGGATAGAAGTGAAAAAGGCGAGAAGGAGATCACTTTATGCCAAAGTGCTTATGTGCCCAAAATTCTTGATTTATATGGCATGGAAAGCTGAAATCCATGTGTCTCGCCCAGGATGAACATGCTGAAGCTAACTACGAAATACCCGAGGTATGTTATGGACACAACAAGGTATCGCAGCATGGTGGGATTTCTAAGGTATCTGTGCAACAAAAAGCTGGATATTAGCTATGTTGTTGGGATAGTTAGTAGGTTCATGGAGGAACCTAAGGAACCGTACTGGGTAGCGGTGAAGCATATTCTATGCCACGTGAAGGGCATCATTGGCCTTGGATGCTACTACAAGGAAATGAACAAGTTGGAGCATGATCTGGTGACACAAATGATTGTAAGAGTACAACATGGATGACCTTCTTCCTTGGCTTCAACCTAGTTACATGGTTATCCCATAAGTAGAAGGTAGTTTCACTCTCATTTTGAGAAGCAGAGTGCATTGCAGCAGCGATATCGGCATGTTGGAGTGTGGGTGAGCCTCTTGTTCGGCGAGCTTTCCAACCGCAATGCAAGGGTGGTAAAACGGCTTGTGCATAATAAGTCTGCAATTGATTTGAGAAATAATCTGGTGCATCACAAACAAAGTAAGCACATTGAAATTCATTTTCATTTCAAACGTGAGTACATTGAAAATGGTTTTATGGAAGTTAGCCATGTTGGTGCAAATGAACAGCTGGCCGACATCCATACCAAACCACTCGGGTGAGTCAAGTTCATAAAAATGAGACTTAAGCTCGATATAGTTGAAGTGGTTCCATGCTACAAGGTTAAGGAGGTGCATTTTTGAGTTAACATAGATAGTTATTATTGTTATTATTACTACTTAAAGCTAGTTAGAGATTATAGAAGTTACATAACTTATGAACTTAAAGAAAGGCATTAGTAGTAGGAGGTTTAAGAAGTTAGAAGCTTGGAATAAGGCACTTGTTTACCCTTCATTAGTAGTGCCAATTAGTAGTGGCGGGAAGTTATGTGGGTTAGAAGCTTTGAATAAGGCTCTTCATTAGTTTAAAAATAATTTCTAAGTTACTTTGTATTCTATATATAGGAGAATGCAATATCAGAAAAGTTGTATATTTTCAGAGCCAAAACTTTTTCTCTATTTCTTCCATATATGGATCATTGTTCCAATAGTACTTGCCCTATAAATATGGGCCTTCTATGATATATTTTACAGTTTTGTCCAGCAAATCCAGGCATTCATCTAGTGCATGACTATCCAGAGGGTCGAGATTCTGAAACTTTTTCTTTATTTGCGAGCAGTTAGAGAACAAGTCTCTGACCTTGAGGTCTGTGGAGTTGACCAGGCCAGAAATTATGTTCTTGATACTGAGTTGACCTCGCAGAGACTTCGATCAGTATCTTGGAAAGTGCCTAAATGCAGATGTCCGAGTAGAATATGTCGTCGCCTGCTACTTTTGCTACCTAGAAGTGCTCACCATTTGGTTTTGGGGAATTTTATTCTGCTTCCTTGATGTGGAAATATATGGAAATGAAACTTACGAGAGAAAAAAAAGAAGCTAGGGATGCTGTTTGGTGCATTATTTTGTGTATCCTGGAGTTCGTAGAGTACCACGAGCACTGTATTTTTAGAGATATTTTGTGCATTTTATATTGTAGGGAAGTGCATTAAGTTATATGAGATTTTGAATTATCATAAATTGATTGTGATTCCTACATAAATAAGGCATGCACAAATAATAGTATTGAAATGCACATTCTACATATATACAATACACGGACATAATATCCAAGGAGTACAGTATAATAAGTGTATTTTGTACAGTATAAGAATTGTACTTTGTACGGAATAAGAATTATATTTTTTTTAATGTCTGATCAAAAAAGAAAGAGAAAATTTCTTGTTTATTTTCTTGTTTGATCACTTGGAATGAGCCATCCAAGTCTTACCGTGCATGAAAGGTGTATCTCAGTGTCGGCACTAACTTTTTAGGGGCATGAGACAAATTTTAAAAAATGTGCCTCCCATAAATTATTTAGTATATGCAATATCTGTAAAATTGGGCCTCACCTAAGGAAAAAATAAATATTGTTGAGCCAACTAATTGGGAATTGTAATATTTTTCCTATATACATAGTAATTTTTTTAAAATGAGGCCCCTTATATAAATAATAAGTTGGGGGTTTGAGACAAACCATTCATTTGCCTCACTACATGGCTGACCCTGGTGAATTTGAATGTATAAAAAATTAAATTTAAATGGTTAAACATCAAATAAAAATATTAAATACACGTTAAATAATAGAGTTAAAAATTAAAATAAAATAATTTGAAATGAATAAATATAAATTAAAGATATTAAAATACACATAAAATAAAAATGGTTTTAGGTGCGAAAACACACACTTAAAGTGCGATTGCATCAACCATGAAACGATGAGATATATTTTAGTGAAATATGATTGTATAAAATAGCTCTCATAATTTATCTATATGTAGTTTTAGTGGAATATGATTTTATCAATGCTATAAACTCTGTTATAAATATAATGGTTGCACCTTGGCTGATCTATGGCTATTATTTTCATGCTCATCACATCTCTTCGAATGTAAATATCTATCATATGATGCGTCAAGCAAATCATCCAGCTTATAGGTTAGCCAAATTTGCTCTGAAAAACCCGAGCACCAATCAAGTTCTTCTCTTCACTAATGTTCAAAAAGATATTAGAGGTTTAATTATGTTGGATAATAGAGGATTTCCCTCAATTAGGACTTATGATCACACTCATAATGGATGCTAGTGAATTTGCTAATTTTTATTTTGCAGGTAAGCAAAGAAATGACAAGTCTAGGACAGGAATGCTAACTCATGAGGTACCAAGTATGCAGTTTATATCTTTAGACCATTTGCACAATTGCTTCATCAAGTTTACACATTTTGCAAGAAAACAAGGAAGCCCTGGATCTCCTCACATACTCAGTCATCAATTGAAACCGTTCATTTGGAAAATAAATTCTGGCCATCTAATTTGGTTAGTTTAGCAGATAATTGCTGCTTTTGGTTTAATTGGATATATGGCATGCATAATGCTAACACGGGGGTGGAGGCATATGACAGGAAACATATCCAAATAAATCACAACTGCTATATCCAAATAAACTTGTTTGCTAATCTTGTTAGTTCTCAAATCATTAGCAGCGTATCATAAACAAATCTATGTAAATTTAGAGGGAAAAAATTCAAAGGTTTGGGAAACCTAAAAAGATTATGGTGGATGTTTTGATTTTAAAAAAATAGTATATTATTATTTTCTGGAGATTCAATTTCTTATGATTTTGATCCGCTACTTATTTGATGGTCAAATAATATAAAGATTAAAGCGAAACTAATCTCAATAATAAATAATAAATATTTCTTTCTACAGATTCCCAATTTCATTTATAACAAACTTTAAGCTCAACATTCACTTCCTCATTTCCCAACCACATAAAATTAGCATAGTCCCCTTTAAATTTCAAAGTCATAGTCCATTTAATAGCAAGTTCACAATATTCGTATAATAGAAATTGTTGTTTAGTTTAGAGATTTGACATGATTATTGAAATCTCAATAATTTATCAGCTCCATTCTATAAAATGGGATTTTGATGCAAGAGAATATCTTCTTTCCTATATTCATAGAGAGGAAATGAATTTGTCAGAATGAAAATTTAATGAAATCGCATTAATTTAGAATACAATATTCTTTTCTTTCAATTAAAGAGAATGTCTCCTGACAGGAGACTTGTTGTTAAGCTACGGACATGACAGTGACATAATTGCAATTAAAAAAATTGGGGAAGGAAATCAATTGGGTTGCAACTGGATCATAAGGAAAACATGTCGGGTTATAAGAAATACTTTCGGATCTTGCTTCTCCTTCTTTTTCGCCCAATTTTCCATCTTCTTCCTCATTTCCTTCTGCTTTACGCATCTCTTTCTTCTCCAATCTATGTATTTTTCTTCATTTCTTCTCAATTCTTTCTCTGTTTTTTCTCCATTCCTTCTTTTTTGCTTCCCCTCTCTGTTTCTTTGCCACCTCGATGAATCCTCCAACATCAAATCCTCTTATGGAAAGGAAAATATTCGGTTACTAATACGACCTATAAGATGTTCAAATCCTCAACAACAAAGACCTAATTGAAATAGAAATCAATCAAAAAATATTCACATAGCCTCTGCATCGAAACAATATAACATACTAAATTTCAGTTTGTTATGAACAAAATTCATTTTGAATAAAATGAAATTTCACATCCTATACATCAATCTCTTTCGAAATATACACAATAAGGTAATTACCGCAGTTACGAAGCTTATGTTGTAGAATTGGATATGAATGACATCTATGGAACAATGAATCTATGTATTCAGCTGCAATGAACATGTAAATACATATGTCAAACATTAGAAAAATGAACTAAATGTTGCTAAAAATTTTCATATAGACTACAGATCTTCTACATTACAATACGTATCATTTGTATTAATACACACATTTGTTATAAAACTATGAATATGAATTATGAAACTTTGTTAGGAGTTAGTGTATAAGTTGAGTTATGAATCATTGTTGTTGTGATAAAGCATGCCTATGTTAGCCTACAACTAGTATATGTTATAGTACACAGAACATGTGAGACTAAAATTTGACTGTTAAAAATTATCATGTAAATTGTGCATTGATTACTTTACAACATGTACTTTTAAATAAAAACACATATTTAATTTAAAACTGTCAATTTCCTTTATTAATAGCAAAAAAAAATCAAGAGGTAGTGCATAAGTTACCGTATGAACTGTTTTTATTTCGTTAAAACATGCACATGTTAATCTACAACTAGTATTTATTATAGTACACTGAACAGATGTTACATAATTTTGTTGTTTTGTAAATTTTCTTAAAGAATGAATTTAATACCTTACAACATTTACTTATTACATTAAAATGTGCATTTATTTTCAATCACATGAGCAGATTTCCCTTATTTAAATCAAAAAAGTTCCACGAAAACTTTTGCCGACGTAAGAAACACATGTAGAAGCATTGCATACTGTGTATAAAAACCATGCAAACGTTTTCAGTTTTAGACACAGAGATGACTCATAACATCTGACTAAAAGGGAAGATATGGGAAAACACTATGAGTTTTTGTAATAGAATTATTAGAATAAATATAAGTATATTCATTATTCAGTGAAAAGAAATATTTCGTTAGTGAACTTACAGTTACAATAGCGTTTCTACCTAGATTAACTAACGGTTTCTAATATTATCAGTATCCAAGGGCGGAACAGTTTTAAATTTCTCGAGTTCAATGTCATGTTTATCTGAATCCTCCTCATGCTGGAACCTCTTGTGGAGTCCAGTGTTCAGTATAAAGCTATAACCACTTCAAATTTAGATTCATCTCCTACAAAAAGCCATAAACATTGAATACTAAAAAATGAAACATATAAGTAAACATATGCATTTCCTAATTCAAAATGAACCATCAACAACAAATGAAAATAAAAATTCATACACATTATAACTAACAAGTATATTGTGGATACTAAGTTGCAACATATAAGTAAACGAATGCATTTCCTAATTTAAAACGAACAATCAACAAAAAATGAATATATAAATAATAATTCATACGCAATAAAACTATCAATACACACTAGATGCTAGTGGATGCAACATATAAGTAAACAGATGAAGTTTCTAATTCAAAATGAACAATCAACAAAAAATAATATTTAAAAAAAAAGTCACACATGTTACAATTAGCAAGTACACACTAGACTAACATATGCAACTTATAAGTACATAGATGTAGTTCCTAATTCAAAAGGAACAATCAACAATAAATAAAAATAAAATGCCATACACAATACAACTAACAAGTACGCACAGGATACTACCAGATGCAACATATAAGTAAACCGATGCATTTCCTAATTAAAACGAACAATCAACAACAAATAAAAATAAAAAGTCAGAAACAATACAACTAACAAGTATAGACTGGATACTTACATATGCAACATATAAGCAAACATATGCAATTTTTAATTCAAAACGTACAATCAACAACAAATGAAAATAAAAGGTCATACACAGTAGTGTTGTGGTATGAACTCTTTAGATGATGGTGACAACTCCTATTGACTCGGGGTTATAGATTACTCCTTCCTGCAAGAATATTTCGGATTTGATCCAGGGTAAAAGCTCTGATGCTAAAGTTAGTGCCGAAAGATTATGTATGAAACTTTCTACTAGTTATCACTTACCTTGGTTCTTTTTCTTCTTTCCTATTCATATGTTCTTTCGCCCTACATTCGGGGTATTATGCGTCCTATAGGACGTGTCTAACGCGGTGGACAATTTGGGGCACATTCCCATGATCGTGGGTTACGTGGCAGCTTGATGGGTCCCGTGGGAATCATTAAATACTCACGGGCCACGAGGAAGTAATATTTTTAAGTTTTTGCTCTCTTACTTACTTCTAACTACTAGAAAGTAAATAACGGTAAGTTAGGGTGTTGTCCATGAAGACTTAGGGGTTTGAAGGATAGCTTTGTAAAGTTCACACATGGGCGTCACCCCGAATGTGTGTTAGGAGTAGAAAACTTGGGGGGGGGGGGTTTATTGA
>JAUOBV010058186.1:0-13761 GCA_032360425.1 Rubia occidens
CTCGAACAACACAACGTTTTAAATAACTTTATTCACAGGCTTGCTTGTATGTACCAAAGGGAGAAGAGAATGATGGAACCGAAACCTGACTACACATGGAAAATCAAGAACACAAACATAATTCATTCAATCCTAAAGTTCCATTTCAACTACATCATATATTAACTTAGTAAAAGGGTTCATAAACATATTTGTGTGATTTTGGATTTTATTGCATTCGTGTTTATACATTTCCTCTTTTCTATTAAGATTCATTTTTTTAAACTTTTCCAATTTAAATTTCATACCTTCAACCTATTACAGTAGTACTTGGAATATTTTTATCTGTAATTGCCTCGGAACTGATCCAGGAGAGCAACAAAAATTCAAATCGCGCATTGCAAAAATTAATCTGAACGTACACTGGTATGATTGAATTCATTCTAGTGTAAGAAATATGTGTACCGTTATTTTGGGCAACATGTGTAACAACACATAAACACTGGTATTAATAAATATCGATGTTTAAATATATGCACCAGTTTAAAATTTTGAACTACCAGTGTAATCAATAAACACCACAGTACATAACCGGTGTGAACAATGGAGGTTTGAAATCACACATTTTATAATTGTTTACACTGGTATATTTTATTCTATCGGTGCAATTGTACTAGCCACCTCCCCCCATTATAATACATACATACACCGGTGTTTAAATAAAACATCGGTAAACATAAAATGCGATGTCTGAAATATGCGCCAGTATTACAATAGTCGCATTGGCATATGATACCGGTGCAAATAATGTACGACACCGGCATAATGTACCGGTATCTATGTAACCACCATGTACACCTCTATACTTACGTATCGATATTTTATGATAAAAAATATAAAAGATTATATTATGGTGCATTGATATCACATCAATGACACATCTCATCAATGATGAGGGTTGCAGTATATAAGAGTACAACAAACCAAAGTCTAATAGGAATATAATTCCAAAGTCTATAAGGAAATTACCATCTAACCTAACTTACAAGGAAACTAATTCTATAAGGTAATTTCCATTTATAACCTCTCCTACAAGGAATTGAATTTTATTTCCTTATCACCCTCCCTTAAGTTGGAGCGTGATGATTAAGAATGTCTAACTTGTGAAGAAAATTATGAAATTGTTAATCGTCAATTTTTTTTAAAAAAATCACCATAGACCGGGTTCAACTTCAGTAACGGTAGAAGTAGTAGCAACAACGGTATCAGTAGCAGCCAGCAGAGTTGTATTCAAATTCATTGGCAGTAGTAGCAGCGACATCAGACTCAGGATTCGACATGTCGGAGATTGGTAGAAATCAGTCGATCGGGCTGCGACAGAAAGTAGCGGCGGGTAGCGAACAACGACAGCGATGCGAGCATGTTCTGCGACATCACGAGCGAATTTAGATTCAAGATTTGACATAGTAGCAGTTTCAGATCAGATCTGCAGTGGCAAATCAGATCGGTGGTAAGATGTGCCGGCGAGTGAAAGAACAGGCATCGGCACGTGAGGCTCGGTGCTGCACGTGGAAGTCACGTGTGATGTGTACGTGATTAGAAAGCAATAAATCGGATTGGCGATTACAGCAACACATCAACGGCGCCAGCGGTCGGTGGTCGAACGGTGAGCTACGGTCAAGGCAGCGACGGCGGCGCGTAGATGTCACACGCGGTCGTCGGCGGCAGCGATAGCTCGTGGAACGGCAACAGAAAATTTAGGGTTTATGTTTATGAATTTTAGGCTCTGATACCATGATAAAAAATATAAAAGACTATATTATGATGCATTGATATCACATCAATGACACATCTCATCATTGATAAGTGTTACAATATATAGAGACATAACAAACCAAAGTCTAATAGGAATAGAATTCCAAAGTCTATTAGGAAATTACCATCTCACCTAAATTCAAGGAAACTAATTTTATAAAGTATATGACATTTATAACCTTTCCTACAAGGAAAGAGTTTCTATATCCTTATCATTTTAAGAGGCCCAATTACTGATGCAAATGCGGAAAATTACCGACGCTAATGACCGTGTCCTGCAACACTAATTAATTATCAGAGGCAACCATACTTGTCACGTTGTAGCCTGTCGGTGCCATTCATTCCCCTTGATCCTCCTCACTACCAGAAGCTTGTAACTCCATCAATAAACTAGTGAAGAACAGAAACCGTACGTGATTAAAAAAAATTACCTTTCAAATAGCACTAATAATAGTATCTAATTTGTATCTATTGGAGCAAAAAGGCGATGACGCTCGCCCGCAGCGCCCCCACCTGCCCGACACCACACACCTTGGTATCTAATTTGTATCCACTCATATAGGTGTGTGGATCATAATCGGATCACTCATAACCTAATTTTGCTCGTTCATTAACTTGCAAGATGCAACTAATTTTCTTTTATATTATAACTAAATTTCTAATATTTATAGCAAATGAAAATGGAATTGAGCATATGAAAATAGAGCTAAATTTCAAAAGACGGCCACATAAAAAAATCCGTCCCATGAAAAATAACATATTTACTTTTAACATTTTTCAATGATTATATTTAGTCATCAATATCTCTAACTACATACAGTAATTTAACATAAAAAATTATTATTTACAAAATAGTAAATCTTAAAATGAATTTAACAGTATATTTTTGTTATAAACAAATAAATTTATAAATAAATTTTATTAATTTGACTAGATAAAAGTAAACATGTTATTTTTGGCGAACTGATGGAGAGGAAATATTATCGGTGTAGGTGGAAGATCACCTCCAGTCGATCTGAGTTGACTTGTGGATAAATTTAGCTGGCAATTGCAAAGCATCCATAACTTAACTTTAGATCCATCTGCATGTGATCCTTAGGTCACACCCTCTCCCCGTGTCGGATCTTTTTATTTATTCGATTTTTTTCCCGTGATGTGATAGGGATGAAGTGGTGAAGCCGACAATTGGAACAAAATCATATTTCCAGCGTCTGGGACTTTTCTTCTTCTTTTCTATCTTTAGTTTTTGAGGTTTTAGATCTTAATCCGTTTGTGGAAGATGTCATATTTCTTCCGCTGAAGTAAATTCCAACTTATTTGCTTTTCTAGTTTTCTACCGGTTGAGTCGTTAAATCATCTTGTTTTCTTCTTTGGATAATCTGCGCAATGAAAGACCCATCCAATTGAAGGAGTTATAACGGTTGAGTTAATTTAACTAAGTGGCAGATTCAAAAGGTTTTGCCTTTGGAGACTTTGGGAAATAATTGACAGAGAAACGGGAAGTCGTGGAAACAACCCAAAGCCGAGTTTTTATAGACGATCTCCGACCTTTTGAGATTACTAGTTTAGGAGGGGTCTATTAGAGCATGTGCAATGGTGAACACGAACTACTCCGTCTCAATTCATTAAATAATTAATTTCTCTCTTTCACATTAGCATTGAGCCCACAATTGAATCACCCATTTTTCACCCCCACAGTGGTTGAGCCATTTCTAAGCCCACTCTATGGACCCCACTTGATTCCCTCTATCCTACTCATTAATTTACATTTAATATTTAATTTATATAAATTGACCTAACAAAATAAATTCAAATGTGAAATTTAATAATACATTTATAATTTTTGAATTTAATTTCATTTCAAATTTTTTCCCAAAAATTAATTTCAAATTTAAAATTTTATTTTATTAACCATAATTAAAAAGAACCATATATAGTTCTTTAAAGAATGTAATTTTGTTTTTAAAAATGACCAACATTTATCTTAGAATTTGAAAAATAAAAAGAGAATTTTATAAGATATTTAAAGATTTCTTAGGATTTTTAAATAGCTGAAAAATAAAATTCAGAAATTATTTTTAAAAAGCAAAAAAAAAGGGACAATGGGAGCCACGTGGCACCCAAGTCACACAAATCAGGCGAGGCCCAGAGACCTGGCCTACCCACGTTCTCTTGCCTGCAAATGGAGCAGAGAATTTGTACTCTCTCCGAGCTCAAAATATAATCCGGATCATTTTCTACCTTCACATTGAGCTTGAAATTGAGCCCCACTGTGGAAAACTTTTGAATTGAGCCCCATTGCACATGCTCTAAGAATAATTGTTTCATCATAAGAAATTACCATGTATTTAATATACCATGATTGTACTTGAAAAAGAGGCGTGATCCGAAAGTAGAATTGGATGATTTTCTTTGGCTATTCGATTTCAGCTAAACAGAAGTATGATATGACCTTGGTGTTTGAGAGTTTCACATTGGTGGTTGACAGTATTTTTTTAGTATATAACATCATGCGTCACCATGGTATCAATTGGTTTCATGATAGAAGCCCATTATTCTTGTATGGTATCAGAGCCCAAGGCTGCCCTGATTGGCCCAGTGGACGTGTATTCCTACTAATATGCCCATAACCCCTTCATGTCAACGTTTGCGCGATGAATAATACCGTCGCATGAGAGGGGCGCGTTTGAGAGTCTCATATTGATGGTTGACAAAGTATTTGTTTAATATATAAGATCATTTGTCACCTCTACATATTACCAATTGGTTTCATCGTGATAGAAACCCATGATTCTTGCACTTGGCCTAGATGGTACATAGTACCAATTGGTTTCATCATGATAGAAGCTCATGATTATTGCACTTGACCTAGATGGTGAATAGTAGCATGACCTTCGGGGTAACACACATTCCATCATAGAAACTCATGATTCTTGCACTTGCCCTAGATGGTGAGCAGTATCATGACCTTCGGTTAGAAGGAAAGTTTCGACTCCCACTCTTTTCAACAATATTTGGCCACTTACCATTATCTTTATTATACAATTATAAAATTAATTTAATTTATTCATTCACATAAATATATAAATACAAGTGTAAAAAAATAGTGTCATTTTTAAACAAATAAAAGAGACTACTTACATGAGTAACGATAAAAAGTATGAAACAAGGTCAAAGAGATATTTTCATTGACCCAGTTTATTTATATTTTGATGAAATTGACCAATTTGACCAATTTATTCATTTGGATGTTTTTTATTTATTGAATAGTACATGTTACGGATTTATAATAAAGAAAATCTCACAAAAGAATATCAGATATCTTAGACAAAAGGAAACATCAACATTAGTAATTTGGATCTGAAACATCAATTTTTGTTGCAATTCAATCAATTTCTCACCCCTATCAAACAAAAAAAAGAAACAATTTATCATGGAGGAAGTATCAATAATTTATTCTCTTAGCTGTTGTGAGTAAAATTCTTGTCTCACGGGCAATATTATGAAATTAAAATGCATGGGCAATGCCATATTAGTTTGTTTTTAATTTTAAGTGACCGACTTAACTGACTGGTAGCACAATTTTTTAGTATTGCCTTCACAGTATTAGAATCAGAATCATGGGTACTATCATAAAATCAATTGATACTATGTAAGGGGAAGTCATCAATGTGAGACTCCAACTCTAACATGCCCCCTCACGTGCAGCGGCATGACATCATCGCACAAACGTGGACAGAAAGTGGTAACAGACCAATCTTGAGCTCTGATACCACATTAGAATTACGAACCCCTATAAAAAACCAATTAATTTTAAGATAAAAGACCAAAATACATTGAAATTTAACCACCAGCCATACACCCCATGTTTCTCTCGAAAGCATAATGCCTGGCATCTAGTTTTGTTCTTATCTTTTTTTTTTAAACGCATCTAAGGTTTTTTTTTTTTACATCCAAAAGGTGTTCATAACCGATCTTTTAGTACATGTAGTTCCTATTTTGGCAAAATCGTTGCCTAATGCAAAGTGAAAGTAGGTTGCCTAATGCGAATCTTAATTTAGCGGAAATGGAAGTGATTCCGAAAGTCACACCTCCACCCCCTGTGTCGATGTGGACATTCGGCCTGACCTCCAAATCCGCTAAATTCTGAGAAGTGGAAAAGTAACTAATTCTAGATATACAAAGATTGTGGAAAGGTCCGTGAACCGCTCCAAGTCAAAATCATATGTGCCCAGAAATCCCCGAACTGTTGTCCATCCACACTGTTGCATCCGCACCGCTGCCTCCTGAAAACTACTCCATACCCTGTTGTATCCTAGTGTTAAATATTCATCATTCCCTGTTGTTGATTAAGTCTTATGCTCTCCATCAAAATAGCTCGAGATAGTGTCCCTGGCGGTGTCCTTACTCCCTCCTTGTTCTCCTTGTACCTGCAATAGAGATCCAGCATCCACTGAGTAGTATCAACAAAATCTTAAATTCGGAGTCCCAATCTTGTCTAAGTGAAGCAAGCCCTTAGCTTTCGGATCAAGTTGATCGAAAGTGAAATCCCTGACCCCTGATGTACATATCTGAGTTTGTTTTGCTAAATAATCAGCCACCTTGTTACCTTGTCTTAGGGTGTGTGAGATTGTAGTCGATGTTAGCATGCTGTTAATGTGAAAAACCTGATCATAAATGTTCCATGGGGCCTTAATAGGATTTTTTATTGCATCTATAGCTCTTATGCAGTCCGATTCAAGAAGAAAATCTCTTAGATTCAGTTGCATAGCAAAAAGAAAACCTAATTTGATAGCCAAAATCTCAGCATGCAAAACATTTTCAGCCTTTTGTATCTCTGTGCGGGCTCTTATGAGGTCACCCTTTTTGTTTCTGATCACAGCTGCCAGTGCAAATGTTCTCTCTTTTTTGGTGCAAGCTGCATCCACATTAACTTTATATTCCTCAATTGGAAATTCCCATTTCACAGCTCTTAGTTTAGGTCTTATTTTAGGTCTAAGTGGTGGTGTAAAACCTAAATAAAACCAGAATATATCCTCTTGATTTCCCGTAAGTACGGGGTGTGCATGGAAAGTGTGAAACAAGTCCCTTTTAACAGATTCAATCAAAGCTAACCGATGTGGTGTTTTATTCTCATACAAGAATTTGTTTCTCATTTTCCACAAGTTCCAGCAAATGAAAGCAGGGAGTATGATGAGGATATAATTATGCAGTGGTGTATGACCTCTAGTAGTCCAATAGTAAGACAAACGATCGAAAATAGAAGGCATGTCCGGGGTTATGAATCCTATCAATTTTTCAAAATGAATCCAAACTGACCTTGAGAATTGACAATCATTAAAAAAGTGAGTCATAGAATCACAGTTATCACATAAAGGACATTTAGAGGCTAAGCTGATGTTAGAGAAAGAGATAATATCATCAAAAGGGAGAATGGAGTTAGCCAGTCTCCACAAGAAGAAAGAAACTTTCCTGGGTATTTTGTTGTGCCATATGTATTTCAATATCCGTAATGGTCTTCTTGATTTTGCCACCACTTGATAACCCGATTTGAAGGTAAAATTACCGTCTTCCGAAGGTTTCCATATCAGTCTATCCCTCCTATTCTCCGTTATGGTTGCATCCAACAGGTGCTGCAAAACATGAGATGGAAAATCAGATAAAAGTGGCAAGAGATTTTCTTTGTGCTTTACGAATTCAGCGATAGAAATTTCAGGTGACATCACTCCCCTGATAAGGTGTTGGTAGTTCTGCAAATATCCAGTATTTGTCCAGTTTGATGTGAAGAAATTGGCCTTTCCTTCTCCGTGAATGATCCTTACATGTGTCTCAGCCAACTCATTTATCCTGCAAATTCTACTCCAGTTTTGCGAAGATCTTTTGTTCTCAGGCAGAGACCAAATTAGGTGTGCCCAAGGTGTTAGACCTAACTGAAATTTCCACCATAATTTAAGTGAAAAAGTGTCTAAAATGTCCCTAAAGTGCCTAATACCCAATCCATTCTGCTGTAAAGGAAAAGCAACATTCCTTAAACTCTTCCAGACTTTTTTGGATCCATCTTCACCTTTTCCTCAAAGGAAGAGTGTGATTTTCCTTTTTAAAGCTGTTAGAACAGTTCTTGGTGGCCTTAAAACTGCCCAAAGATGTTGTGGTATAGAAAACATGACCGCTTTTATCAAGGTTAGCCTTCCTGCAGCCGTAAGCCACCTGTTTTTCCAATTAAGCAGGAGGGTATCATACCTTTCAATTAGATTTTTGAAATAGTTTGCCTTAGGCCGACCTAAGAAAATTGGAGAACCTAAGTAAATGAAAGGCAACGAGCCCTTAGTCATCCCTAATCTATGTGTAATCATTTTTACCTGTGATTTAGTGGCATATCTACTAACAAAAAAGTTGCTTTTGCCGTAATTTATTTTCTGACCACTTGTTGATTCAAAAACACCAAGAAAGGCTTTTAGTCTAGTAAGAGTGATAGGTGTAGCCTGTATAAAGACAACGGTGTCATCCGCGTAGCTTAAATGAGAAATAGGTATCACACCCGATGGTAAAACATAATGATTTAATTTATGATTGGTCATACAGCAACTAATACTTCTTGAAAAAGCTTCTGAAAAAATGTTGAAAAGAATAGGTGAAAGAGGATCTCCCTGTTTTATGCCTCTTGTAGGCTTGAAAAATCCAGCAGCTTTTCCATTAATCAGAATCGAAAACCATGATGATGATAGATTTGAGATAATAATCTTAATGAATCTAGTAGCAAATCCGAATCTGAGTAGGATTTCTTCCAAAAATTCCCATCTAACCCTATCAAATGCCTTGGCCAAGTCTATCTTTATAATACAATTCGGGTATTTATGTTTGTTATTTAAGAAAACAGCCATTTCCTTTAAATGTATAATATTATCCGCCATATCTTTACCCTTAATGAAAGCAGATTGGTTTTCCGACAAGATTTTAGGCAGGATATCATTCATTCGGTTAACTATCAGTTTTGAAAAAATCTTGTTAATAAAGTTAGATAAACTAATTGGTCGAAAATCGGCAAAAGAAACCGGAACATCCTTTTTTGGAATCAAAACTATCCATGAACTGGATATACCCGGGGGGATTTCCTTTCCTTTCATAAAATCTGCAGTTGCATTGCAGATGTCGGGCCCTACAATATCCCAGTAATGTGTAAAAAATGCGGGTGAGTAGCCATCTGGTCCGGGTGAACCATTTAGGTTCAGAGAAAAGACTATGTCTTTTATCTCTTCCAGATTAGGTCTTCTAAGTAGAGCTTTGTTTTCCTCCTCATTTATCAGCCTAGGGATTTGGTTTAAAAAATGTGATTTGAATGTGTTTGCTTCCTGGTCAGTTTCCTCTGTTAGTAGTTTGGTAAAATATCCTATGACCTCATTTTCTATTTCTTGTGGATTATCTAGCCATAGACCCGCAGAGTTTTTTATCCTTGTTATATTCTGTTTTAATCTTCTCTGTTTAACAGAAGCGTGGAAAATTTTTGTGTTAGCATCTCCTTCCTTTATCCATTTTGACCTAGCCTTTTGTTGCCAAAATAGCTTTTCCTCGTTTAGTGTTTTAAGCATGATGGCCTTTCTGTGCTTCAACTCAATAAAGTCCTCCACAGAATTAGTAGTTTCATAAGCTATTTCCTGGTTTCTAAGTGCTTCTTCTGCAATCTTAATGTTTTCATTAATATCACCAAAGCATTGTTTGTTCCATACCTTAAGTTCTAGTTTTAATCTTTTTAGTTTCTGAAACACTCGTCTCATTCCCTTTTCTTGTGCTGGAGCGTTCCAGCTGCTTTCTACCAATTGCTTAAGGTCAGTTCTAATCAGCCAAACATCCAGAAATCTAAATGGTTTGGGGGATGATTGAATTTTAGAGCCAATGGTAAGTAGTAGTGGGCAGTGATCCGAAGTGTGCTTATTTAATGTGTGAATTGAGCTATTAGGGAAGGTTTCTAACCATCTATGATTAGCTAGTGCCCTGTCTAATCTCTCGATTGTCTGTGGTTTTCTGCCATTCGTCCAGGTGTAAGTGTTTCCAACAGTGTGAATGTGTTCCAATTGATTGTCATTAATGAAACTAGCAAAATCCTCTATGCTTTCTATTTTTGGCCTTTTTGGTCCTCTATACTCATCCACAGATTTCATTGCATTAAAATCCCCTATTATGACCCTATTATGTCCTAGGACCAGATCCTTATCCTTCCATAGCATTTTCCTAACCCTGAGATTGGTTGAAGCATGGATAAAAGTAATGTGCATCACATCAGATAGAGAGCTACTATTAAGAGTAGCACTAGTGTACTGTGTCTTTTCCATTGTTACAGTAATGCTAATATTATCCATCCAGAATAGCCAGATATTATTAGCATTAGAGCTGTGGCAATTATCAAATTTCAATCTAATTTTGTAATTATTTATTTGCTCCTGACTGTGTTTAGGTTCCAGAATGCACAGCAGTTTTATTTTATGTATGTTGATAAGTCTCTTAAGTCTATCAAAAGATGTCTCTAGCCCTCTAATGTTCCAAACAAGACCTTTAATACCTATGGTTTTACTATTCATTACCAAAGTGTTTCTTGCTCTTTGATGATGATCTCAGGTTCATCTTATTCAGCCTGTTGAATAGTGTTCTCTTTCTAGATCCTGTTGGTTTATTGTTGCCTTTAACAGATTTATTCTTTCCAATATCAGTGACAATTAAATTACTTACATCCTCCAGCCGAAGCTCTCTTGAACTCAAATCAGCCAAGTTAGATGTTTCCTCGTCACTGTTACCTCCTTCCAGTAAAACTGAGAATCTGTTTCCTTCCCTCGGGTTTGACCTGTGAGAAGATATTTGCATATTATCAGCATCATGTTCATTAGAGTTAGATTGGAGTATGATACCTGCTAAGTCATCTCTGGCTCTGGGAGCTGTTGAGGAGAAGTTAGATTGAGCTGGTGTGTATGTCTCTTTCTGTTTGTTAGCTCTGTCATGGCTAACTCCGGGTGTTTCAGGTACCCTCTCAGAATCCTTGGTTCTTGAGTTACCTATCGTTTCCTCTGAAGGTCCAATCGAACTACCAGTAGGTAAAACCGGCGTTCCTTCACAGACATGCATACCCTTGTTGGACTCCTCTATTACCTCCAAATTAGTTTTTGCCAACAATTGTTGCTCGACATCCTGTTGTTTCTGTGAGACCGTGTTTCCAGAGACGAAGTTGGCGTTCTCCGTGACCTGTTTCCAGGTTCCCAGTTCTGGTTTATCTTTCTGGGGTAATTTATTTCTGGCATAATACCTCTTTGCAAGTTCTGGATTTGCCATTCTGCAGGAACTTATCTGATGCCCTATTTTCTTGCAGTGATTACAGTAGACAGGGAGATTCTCATATTGAATCTCATATTTCTCATTATCCAGTGTTGAGCCTAACCTTATGAATTGTGGCAACTGACTCTGCAAGTCCACTTGAACACAGATTTTCAAAGCGGATGGTCTTGTCAACCTCTTCGTTGCCATATCCATTTTGATGTAACCTCCCACCTGGTTTCCGATAGCCTCAATCGACGGTATGTTGTAGTAATAGAGCGGGACATTCCTCAAGGTGATCCAAACAGGGACGATCGAAGACTCCATATGGGGTTTGAAATCCGGAGTCCATTTGAGGATTCTCATCACAATTCCATTGAAAGCCCAAACTGCCTTGATCCAACATCTTTGATAATCTTCCTTCTCTTGGAATCTGATCAATATGTTACGATTGTCGATTGCCCCAATTTGGTATTTGCCAGAGAAACCGATTGTCTTTAGATTTGCTTCGATCCATTCCATCGCCGGTCGGCCTCTCGAAAAATTTCCGATTAGGGCATTTGAGTAGTGACCAGCCAGCACCTGGATCTGGTCCGGTGAGTATAAGACAGAGAGTTCGCCTTTATACTGTGTGGTTGGTGTGAAGTTGGGCATGGTCGGGAGGCTATTCGCTATAGGTGGGTTTCTTACTTTGAGTGCCTGTGCGAACGACATAGTCGGCGTTGCCACCATAGCGGCTATAAGTGGTGGCTTCAATCAGGATGGCGGTGTGGGAGGAGTCAAGGTGTGTGTTTTGATCGGAGAAGGAACAGTAGATTTAGCCGTTTTCAGAGAGACGTTTATGGGAGATTCAACAGAGCTTTTCAACAGTGATTGCAAATAGGTTTTAAAAAAATCATTTCTTCTAATTTGCAGTTTAAACATTGGTTTTTTCATAGTTTGTGGAAAAATCATCTTTAAAGAGATGGACACTTTTATCAATAATTAAGTTATATTGCAAAATATGTTTATTTATTTATGTATAATAATATTTAAATTCATGTCCGTGCAAAGCACGGTAAAATTTTAAATTATCCTCATTGCTCTTTTCCGTCTATATAAACTTCATTCTTATTATTGCACTTTCACAATACAAGTATCCCCGGCCTCTCAAGTCTTCAACACATTAACTAGCTACATTGAGAATAGCAAAAACCGGTGCAACCATTGCAACAGTTGCATTCATCGTCTTTTTCAGCCAAATCAATTCGACAACCGCAGTGGCAGTTAGTTCCGTTCAAGACTTTCCGTGCTTCGTGGAATTGCCGATCGGAGCGCGGAAGCTGATGGAATGTACCGGGTGGTGTGCACCCAAATGCCATTGTGAAAAACCATCACCAAGCAGTGCGGCTGACGAAGACACTCTTTTGGTAAAACACTACTAGTGGAATTGGAAATTACCAATAATTATTCATCATTATCTAATTAATACTAGTACAATTGTTCTTGTTTTTCCATGATTTATTTCTACCATGAGGTTTTTACTCCGGATATGCCTTACCGAAATCATTCTGATCAAATATATTACGTGATTTATGATCTATTTTACGCGATATAATAGGTTGAACTCACCCATATATATAAATGAAAGGAGGTAATTCACCATATGGTGTGTCTGTCGTATTTAGAATAAATAGAGTACAATAGGTTATATACATTGAACCTAGACTAATCTATATATGAACAACATCAATCACAATTAATAAAAAATCAATCGCGATATTCTTTCTATTCTATCACGAACTATGGAGATGATCAATGCACTCAGTGAAAGCCTGCAAGGTTAACAGGTGTATTAATTACAGATACAGACACCCCTGCTAAACCCAAAAACAGTGCTTAAACAAATCCAACCCCAGTTTAAAGAAACTGAAGGACCATATGAAAAAGAGCGACAAGATGGGAACATGCAACTAAATTGGCTAACAAAAGGGAAGAATGGAGACAACATACACCAGGGTGGAAATAAGTGAAGACGGATGCAGCATTGTGTGCAATGACTGGGAATATGGTTGCGGTTTGGTGTGCGGATATAGAAGTGGCAAGACTCCAAGGTCAGTCACACCTTGTCGACGGTCCAGGCAATTCTAACGCGGACAACTCTCTTTACAATGAAGCAAGCAACATGAGCGAAGTGCATATATAACCCTACATAACTCACGAAAGTGCGCTTCATAGAGAAGTTTGGGCGATAATTAAAATGGACTCTGGAAACGTATTGCGCTTCATATAAAAGTTTGGGCAATATCATCGAACGTCAGGTGCATGACGAGGAAAATTCAAAATTTAGAGCGAGGTGCATATATAACCCTACATAACTCCCGAAAGTGCACATGTAACCATGTGATAATTGAAAGTGTAAATATAACCCTAGATAGTTAATTTATGTGCAAATATAACCTTTTCCAATAATTTGAGATGGGATTATAATGAAAAGACTATTTTACCCCTATGTTAAAAACATAAAAATACAAAAAGCATTGAAATTACCTTCATACCCCTGAAACCCTAATCTCCTTCATCTTCATTATTCTCTTCTTCCATTACTCAAATCTTTGATGCAGGGACGGCAATTTACCATTTTTAATTGTTTTCCGATTTTGATCTTATTTTGGAAATTAGTTCCAAAAT
>JAUOBV010058289.1:0-13761 GCA_032360425.1 Rubia occidens
ACTAGCTACTTAGTTGTAGTTAGTAAGTAAAAAGGGCTAAAAATAACATCTTTGAGAGGTACGGCGACGACCTCCCATATGCATGGACGAAATTATATAAAACATTATGTATTTAAATGAGTGGTCAATAAACATGTCATAAAACAATTGATTTACCAAAAATGCAAAAAATAAATAAATCATTAAACAATAATAGTTTTATGGGTCACAGGATGAACCCATAGTATCAGTATTCAGTAACAACAACAGTCTTATGGATCAGAGTGAACCCATAATATCTGTATTCTCTAACAGTCTTGTGGGTCACGAAGTGAACCCATAGTATCTGTATTTAATTGCAGTAACAGTCTTATGGGTCACAGAGTGAGCCCATGGTATCAGTATTCAGTAACAATCCTATGTGTCACAAATAGGGATGAGCATGGGTCTAAGACTCGACCTACATCCACAGAGCCCAGGGCCCAGGGCCATGAGTTCAAGTATGAATTTAAATTTTTTAGACCCATCAGGTCTGGATTTAGATTTTTAAAAATGGGTCTGGGTCCAAGTCTAAAATATTAAGATTAAGACCCGGCCCAGACCCAGACCCATTTAACCTTAACTATATATATAATTTACCTGAATTCCTAAATCACTTTCATATTCTCTTTGTATATTAATTTTTAGTTTAACAAATATTATAGATTGTATTTTTTCTTGAAAAAATAACTCAGATTCATATTGAACTTGAATTATTTGTATTTAAGATAATATATATTTTATTTAGTGAAGAAAAATATAATATTAGATCCATTTAGGACCCTTTTGGATGCAAGACCCATTTTGGACCCGTTGGGTTTGGGTATAGGTCTAAGATTTTCATACCCTACGGGTCTAGGTCTAGTCTGAGTCTTATTAGACCTGACTCATGATCATCCCTAGTCACAAAGTAAAGCCATAATATCAGTATTCGATAATAGTAAGAGTCTTATGGGTCATAGGGTGAACCCAGAGTATAAATGCTAAGTAACAAGTTTATTCAATGGGAAAATGGATTTTTTTTTTTGGAAATATTTTAACTTTCATTTCATCTCAGAATTGATCTCATTCTTTACATACAATCATCTACTCCTCTTCCACCATTAATCTAGCACATTTATCATTAATTTTTTGCCTTAACCTTACTCTATAGACTATACAATCAATGATCTCCCTATTAGTATTACTATACTGAAATTTTCTTCCAAAACATAGCTCATTTATAAGCGCTTCCAAATACCACATACAACCTCTATTGCTGCCACTTTCAACAATTCAACTCTCCATCTTTTTCCTCTTGTGTTTTGTATCAGCAACTGCACTTTTTCTGTCCACCCTACTGGTCTTCTTCCTCTAAGAAACCAGTCCAAGACTTTACTCCAAACAACCTTTGTTTTTTTACACTTAAAAACAAGTGATGCAGTCTCTCCTCATCTCCACAATATATGTACTTGCTATCAATTTCCACTCCAAATTTGATCAGCCTATCTTTTATTGCAAGCTTTTTATAAAATGTCATCCATAAAATAAAAATTGCTCTTGGTCTGGTCTAATTTCCACAAATCAGTTTTCTTCACCTCACATTATTATGCTCTCTCATCAACTGATTGTACACTGCTCTTACTTTAAATTTATTTTTGTTTTTATGTCTCTCCCATTCCTCATACTTTTTTGCTTTCTGTCTGTTCCTTGATAGGTTCTTCAGTATCCACGAACGCTCTCCTGGGAATGTTGCATTAAACACTTCTTCATTTTTTATGTAGTAGGCATGAATCCACTTAATCTGCATTCCATATGCTTTTGTGCACAAATTCCACAGATTCTTTATTACATTAGCCTCATTCCACTCTACCAGTGATATAACATCAATTCCTCTAGCCTTCTTTTATGAGCAAATTTATCCCATGCCACAGGTGCCTTCTTGGTAATAGTTTCTCCACCACTCTATAAATATGATTTACACAAGGCTTCTGTGTGTTTTAGCACCGCTTTTAGCAATGGGAAACACTTAATCCAGTAATTAGCAATGAAAAAGCACACTGTTAATTAACTGAATTCTCCCAGCATAACTGAGCGGTCTTGACCTCCAATGCCTCAACTTTTATGCCATGCTCTATATTAGTGGTTGACACATATGGAGACTAAGCCTTCTAATAGCCGAGGGTACTCCCAAATATCTAAAAGGTAATTTCATTAATTGAAAATTTAACCAAGTAATAATTAAGTCTCTAAATTCTAAATCAACAAAGAAAAGTTAAATGGAACTTTATGAAATACATTTATGCACTTCGCTAATTATAAAGGCGAGAATAAATGGAATTTTATTTACTCCAATAAATGAAATTTAAGTAAATGGAAATTCAACTAAAATAAACAAACAAGTAAATAAAAATATAAATTCAATAAGTGGAATTTAAAAAATGAAGATTCAATTAAAATAACTAATTAAGTAAAAAATATCATCTTTGCAAAAATATCTTAAAATTCATTTCAAAATACTAAGTTAAAATTTAGAAACCCTCGCCTTTCTTGGAATTTATGATATACAATTCTCTTCGATTAAACCTGCAATTATAATTTCCGAAATTCGACATGCAAAATAAAACTTTAACTCTAATAGATAATTTTATGCTAGTGCATGTGAATTCACCTCTAATGTGTGTACTTTTTTACCATGTTTTTTTGCCTGATCGGTGAGCTCATTCGAGCGGCACCACTAGTGGGTAAATTGGGAAAAAAGAAGGGGACAAAAAAGGCAACTTAAAAACTAGAAAAGAAGTAGCTCAGACAAAGGGGGGAAATAGAATTGGTGACGAAGAGTGTTACTGGTGAAGAGATGAATTAGTTGACATGGGAATGGTTATATTTTATGGAAAACCTATTGTTGTTAAACTATGGACTCTGGATTTAGCCTTAGAAAAAATAGAGGCGGTCCCTGTTTGGATTAGGCTCCATGAATTACCTTTAAAATATTGGCTACCAAGGATTATAAGTAAGATTGCGAACTCTTCGGGAAAACCTGTTTGTTTAGATAGGGCTACCTTAGATAGAGAGAGGTTGGCTTATGCAAGGGTGAGAGTGGAAATGAAAAACTCAAAAATTGTTCCAGACAAGGTTAACTATGTGAATGAGAGAAAGAATATAATGCAAGAAGAAGTAACCTATGAATGGTTCCCCGCCAAATGTGGGAATTGTTGCATGTTTGGCTACCAATAAAGTATGTGTAGAAGAAAATAAGCTAAAGAGAGTGGGCCAGTAAGAAGAGAACATAAGCTGCAAGTCTATGTTCATGTTAGGATTATGAAAGAAGAGAAGATAGTGGAGGGAGTTCAAAATAATGACAGTGAAGCTATGTTTTTAATCAACAAAAGCAGTGATGGTACTTATGTGAATAATGGTAAGGATTATTGCATCAAAGATAAGCCACTTGATGGCTATTACTTTTACAGTTTGGAATGTTAGAGGTATTAATAAAGGAGAGGAGCACAGTGTGATAAATGGGTTCTACCTAATTAATAAAGTTTGGATTTTCGGCCTATTAGAAACAAAAAATACAAAAAGAGAGGGAGGTTGAAACATGGAAGAAAATAGGGTTGGGGTGGAGGTTAATGACAATTGGTGAAGTGGTTAAAGGTGGAAGGAATTGGATGGCTTGGAGGGAAGACTACTTTGAGGTGAAAGCAGTAAACATAAGAGAGCAATGGATAGATGTTGAGTGTATGGTGAAATACAATGGAAAAGGCTTTCTTTCACCATTGTCTATGGATATAATACAGCTGAGAAAATCATGAGTTGTAGAATTTTCTGAAAGACAAAGGGGATAGAGTCCTAGCCTATATTGGGATTAGTGACTTTAACTTCCCATTAATACCTGAGGATAGATTAGGGGGTAAACAGTGAAGGAGAAAGAAGTACAAGACTTCCAGGAAGCAGTGGATACACAGAATCTAGAAGTGATTAAAACAATTGGGTCATATTTTACTTGGATTAATAGAAGATTTTGAGGTGAAAGAATCATGGGAAAAATTTATATGGGGTTGGTGAACTTGGATTGAGGAGCTACAAGGAGAAATATGTGGAGTAAAGAGTGAGTTAATGTTAGATCATTTACCTCTGGTGTCCAGGTTCAACGGGAAAGGAGAATCCGGGAAGAGCCCATTCAGATATTTGAATATGGAAAGTGAAGAAAACAATGATGAAAATATGGAGAGTGAAGGACATTAGGATTTTAGATGATTTTGCCAAGGTATTGCACAGGCTAAAGAGACCAATAAACAATCTGAATAAAAGGGAATTTGGTAGTATTGGGGAGAAATATGAGATGGCAACTGAGAAATGGAAAAAGGGCACAATATAAACTGAATGAAGAACCTGGCTCAAGTATACTGTAGGAACATGAGTATGAGGCAAGAAAGGAAGCATAGAGACTAAAGGAGAATATGTATTTTTAGAATAGAAGGCAAAGATAGAGTGGCTAAGTGATGGGGATAGTCCAACAAGGTTGTGTTATGCCTCATTAAGAAAGAGACAATCCAGAATCATATTGCGGCACTTAAGAAGGGAGACAAACTAATAATGGATCATAAGAGGTTGAGGCTGATGTGATTAAAAATTTCAGGATGAATCAGGGGTTGGGAAATGAACTATAAAAATTGACCCTGAGGTGGTAACTTATGGAACAATCCTAAGTTTGGAATGACAGGCTGAGTTGATAACGCCAGTAAGTGGAGAGGAAATACTAGCAACAATGAAGGAGATATATTCAAATAAGATCCCAGGAAAAGATGGATTTTCAGGTAAATATTTCAAAGACATCTGGGACATTGTGGTGAAGGATATTACTACAATTATCAAAGGCTTCTTCATGGTGATCAGATTCCAGCTATCTTCAAGAATGCATTACTCACCCTGATTCCAAAAATTGCACATCCACAAGCACCTATATATCACAGACCTGTGGCTTGTTGTTCAGCAGTTTACAAAGCCATAACTAAGACATGATGCAATAGATTTAAGGATGTGTTGCCTGACATCATTAGTGACAACCAGCGTTCTTTTGTGAAAGGGAGATTCATTACCCATAATCTGTTACTAGCTCAGGAGATGCTTCACATGTATAACATACAGAAAATGAAACCCACTGTGTTGCTCAGATAGATATCAGTGTGGTCTTTGGAGCCAATAGAAAGTCACTGAAAGGATTTTTAAAAGTATTGAATGAGTTCATGGAAGTAGCCTCCTTGTCAATTAATGAATAAAAGTCTGAAGTATTCTTCTCAAAGATGGATGAAGGAGTAACTATGGTGCTAGCTTCAAGATTGCAGGTTGTGCAAGGTAAGATGCCAATGACTTTTTAAAATTTAGGTAACAATTTTCAATATTTATGTAACATTTTTCAGAAGTTTAAATAACACTTTGTAAGGTATTTATGTAACCCTTTCTTGACGTCATTCTCTGACATCCGCTCATTCTCACTCGTCCATCCTCTGGCTCTCCAAATCAACGACTCTCTATCTTCTCTCTGCTCTACTTCACCTCCTTTCTTCGCAATTGGTCTGTTAAAGGTATCTATGATTTCTTGTAAAAAAATTTCAATGGGTTATGCTTAATATTGAACTGTTCTATTGTTGATTGGTTTTATTATCATTACTGTCCCTCTGTGTGATTCTTGAATATCATTCCTGCAGTATATTAATCTGTTGTGGTACCCATTTATGTTCTCTTGAAACAAAACTAATCTCTTCGTGATAATAGGCTGTAGGACCAAAAGGTATTCATCGCCAGAGTAAAAAATTCATCTTTACTTTGTTTATATCCCCAACCACAAAAACAACCTCTAGCATTGGGTTTGAAAACCGGGGCCCCAAATATTTTTAGCACTGATTTTCTGAAAATCGTTGTTAATTTTTTTAAAAGTCGGTGTTAATTTAGCACTGATTTTAAAAAAATATGTGCTAATTAAAAAACGGTGGTAAACTTTTTAAAATTCAATCTTCCCGCAAAAAATTTCGAAAACTTTGCCAAAATTTAGCACCAGTTTTCAAAAAATCGGTGCTAATTAAAAAAACGGTGCTAAATTTTTTTAAAATCAATCTTCCCGCCAAAAATTTGTCAAAATTTAGCACCAATTTTTTAAAAACCGGTGCTAATTTTTAAAAAAATGGGGGCTAAAAACTTTAAAATTTAATCTTCCCGCCAAAATTTCAAAATTCAATTTTCCTGCCAAAAATAAGTCGTGAAATGGGCACTGTTGCGCGCATCCGCTCTAAGCTAAATTATTTTTCCCCTAACTTTGAAAATCATTCACTTCCTTTGTTCACTTTAACTATAACTAGATTGACTTAAATTAATCAATGAACAACCTTTGTGGAGCTAATATAAATAAGAATTTAAATGTTTGAATAACAAAAATCATGTATTTTGGAGAAATAAATAATGAGGAAACACAATTTTGGGCCACATTGCAATTTTTCAAAATTGTGTACAAGTAATCAATGTTAACTTTCGAGGCCCTTCCATTCACTCGTACATGCCCAAATCGCAAAATCGCAATTGTATATTATTCAACTGAATTTTGGTGTCGCCAATTTCGTGATTCGACACTTCCAAATTTCTTGGAGGGACCTAAGTGCAAAAGGTAAAAACTTTACTCGTAACTCGAAAATGAAATCTGGTCGAACGTGGTGCTTCCCAATACATGCCCATCTTAATTTAGGTATGAGGTTTCAAATGTAATTTATAGAAACTTGGGGAGTAAAGGAGTGATTTAGGTGCAAATACCATTTTTTGAAGATGTTGGGAACAAATAATTGGAAAATTAATGATTTTGGGTCGGTCGAAGAAATTCATGGATCAATTTTTCTCCTCATTTTCGTGCAATGTGCTTGTTTTTCTACCAAATTTGATGTTTCATTGCCAATACTTGATATTCCAACAAAACGTTATTATGTTTTTTTATAATCCTTTTTTCACTAAACCATGTGTTTCAAAGATTAATTTTGATCTTTTAAGGAAATCGTGTGTTTACATGTTAAAATTTTAGAAACCTTATACATTTTAGCACTAATTAGTGATATTTTACTATCTTAATTTTTTAGTTTTTAATTTATACTTTCAAAGTTTCTTGTTTTCGGATATTATGTTTTCCTTTAATTTATCCTTGTTTTAGTAATCGGAGAAATTCGCGGGCCAATTTTTCTCTTCATTTTAGCACAATACGCACATTTTTGCTACTCCCTCCGTCCCAAAGAATTAAGCAGAAAGAGAAAATCCAACTTTTAGTTTGAGTGATGTAAAATGACAAAACTGCCCTTGTATTCTTCAACTTCTTCTCACTTTTTCTGCGTCTTTTTCAACCTCTATGTCATATTCAACTTTAAATTAGGGGTGGCAAATGGGCGGTCGGGTCAAATACGGGTTGGGTAATATGGGTTGTAAAAAAATATGGATATTACCCATTTCGACCCATTTTATGATGGGTAAAAATGGGTTGGGTTGAAACCGGCCAACCCGCGGGTAAAATAATATTCAACACATTTGTCAAAAATGGGTAAACTCGTAGGTTTCAACCCACATATGAAGCCATATGAGTTTATATGCCAACTCATATGGGTAAAACCCGAGGGTTTCAACCCATGTAGTGACTCATATGGGTTTATATAACAACCACTATAGGTAAACTCAGAGGTTTCAACTCATATATTGACCCATATAAGTTTATATACAAACAAATATGGGTTGAAACCCGCAGGTTTACCCATATGGGTGTACCCGCGGTGAACTCTCAAACCCAACTCGTCCAACCCATATTTTTCAAATATTCATTTAACTCATTACCATTTAACTCATTACCCATTTTACTCATACCCACCCGGGTTTAAAAATAGATAACCCGATTGACCCGCGGGTTACGGGTATATTTTGACACCCCTACTTTAACTCCACCTCTTCTTCAACCTTAACTTTCCACCTTCTTCTTCAATGGAAGAACACGACGGTGGATTTGGCGGAAGGTGGGGCTACTCGAAAACCCTAAGATATCTGCCTACTACAAGATCTGTGCAGCTCACCACAACGTCGTCACCAGCGACTGGCTAGCGCATGCTCAAGCCGTCATCTGTTTCGTCGAAGGAAATTCCTCCTCCGTCTCCGCCACCGTGGATAAGTCGGTATCGGCATCCGAAAAAGCGACGAAGAATCTGGTTGAAGATAGGGGATCAGAGATGGAAGAACACGGCGGTGGATCAGGAGGAAAGAGGGGGCGAGGGGAAGGGGACTGGTGGCAGAAACGGAGGGCATGGGAGGGGAGTGATTTCAACTAAAATCATGTGTTTCATTGTTAAATTTTGATCTTTTAAGATAAACTAGATAGTACTCGTGTTGATGCACGAATTTATGAACGAAAATAAAAAATATAACATAATTTATAATTTTGATAAGTAATAAACATTTTTTATATCCATATGAGATTTACACACGATGATATATCCATATGATATTTGTTTCTTTCTTTTTTTAAATATTAGGTTTTTATTTAATTTATTCTTGATGTTTCAACAATGTAAATTAATTTTTTAAAATTTAATAGTAATGCTTTATTTTTTTTTCAAACGTAAGTACTACATTTAGGTGCATAATTTGATGTTTTAAAATTTAAGTTTATTTTTATTTGACGTGTTCTTCAAAGTTATTATTTAATTTATTTTATCTGATATTAACTATTTTAATTTGATGTGTATTTTAGTATTTTAATGTGATGTTTAATTATTTAAATTTGATGTTTAACTATTGAAATTTGATGTGTATTTTTAGCATTTTAGTTTGATACTAAACTATTTAATATGATTTGTTTTTAAAGTATTTTAAATTTGATGTTTAACTATTGAAATTTGATGTTTACACAAAGTCTTGTTTTAGCCAGTCAATTTTTTTTTGAAAGATTACAATCAAGGAACCAAATTACATATTAACATTCTAATCTAGGACCTAACTATAAGACACCACTTTTGAATCTAGGAGTCAAAACTTTTGGCATGGTCGTCTGTTATGCAATTACTGTAAGTTTCAATTAGGGTGGGGTACTTTTTTAAATAATCTAAAAAAGTGGAGGACTTTTGTTTAAATATAGGAAATTTTGGTCCATATATATCACAATTTCAAATATTTATTTTTTCTTTCAGAAAGTACCACTTGTCGCCGGATTTACGCCCACCTCCTCCGATCGCCGCTTCTTCTTTGTTTTCTACAGTCAATATCTGTTTTCCACCGGTAATATTCATTTTCCGCCAGCAAGATCGATGACACGACAAAGAACTGGTTCACTCATGCGGCGGCAGTACCGTTCGACGCCAAAGAAGAATTCTGAGAACACCAAATGGTTGGTGCTGGAGAGAGGTCCTTCCAGCGATGCTTTCGGTGACTCAGAGACCTCCGCTACTAGATCCACCGACGATGGCGCCACTGCCGAGCGCCGCTTTTGTGAGGTTGAGGTGCAGCGTTACGATGAGAGCTGGAAGAATAGCGCGGTGGCGAACACTAGAGACCTTTTCGTCGGCGGACACTGAACGCTGGAAGATAGCGCATGAGATTCACGTGCTCTATCTAGGGAAGAAAACTCAACGCACGACGTGATTATTTACAAATATTCTTCTCCGCGTGAAGCGATGTGTATGGTTGTGTAAGGTCCTATATTATCTCTTTGTTTTAAATTGATAATAATTTGATGTTTAAAGATTTTTTTGTTAAATTTTTGTAATTTTTTATTGATGTTTTTGTTGTAGTTGATGTATATTATTTATAGTTTAACATTTTGAATTTGATATTTAATTTGTTGATGTTTTATAATTTTCAGTTGATGTTTTGTTATTTATAGTTGATGTTTACGTGTAGTTTATTGAGGTTTTTGTTTTGAGTTTATGTTGATGTTTTGTTAGTTGTAGTTGATATTTTATGATTTTTCAGTTGATGATTATGTTGATATTTTGTTAGTTGTAATTGATGTTTATGATTTTCAGTTTGACGATTATGTTAATGTAGCATTTTTTTTCTCGTGTTGATTTTTTTTCTGCATGAGATTTAGGTGATATGACTTGATGTTTGTAGTTTTTTGGGTGATATGGGTTGATTTGTATAGTTTTTTTCTCTCATGTTGATGTTTTTCATTTTCTAGGTGAGGTTTAGGTGATATAAGTTGATGTTTGTAGCTTTTCGGGTGATTTAGGTTGATGATTGTAGCTATTAAAACAAATTGACAATTTAATTTTTGTTGATGTTTTATGATTTTCAATTGGCAATTTGTTAGTTGTAGTTGATGTTTATGATTTTCAGTTTGGCGATTATGTTGATGTTTTTCAATTTTTTGTTGCGATTTTAATTGATGTTTTATTATTTTTAGTTGATATTAATGATTTTCAGTTTGGCGATTATGTTGATATTTTTGCAATTTTTTGTTGATATTTATTTATTTTTTAAAATATTTTTTTCTTACGATTGTAGTTAATGTTTTATGATTTTCAGTTGATATTTTGTTAGTTGTAGTTGAGGTTTAGGATTTTTAGGTCGATGAATTTTTTGCAATATTTTAAGAATTAATTTTTTGCAGATTGCAGTAAGAGGGAAAATGATGAGGGGAATTAGGGAAAGGTCAGTTGGAAAAAAATGGAAAAGGGCCCTGGATTTTTTTTTTTGAGAAATGTTCCTTGAAATATATTGAAGATAGGTCCCTAGAATTAGAATAGAATTACAAATGCATAAAGGTCCTGCCTAAAAGTTTAGCCCGCCTGACAAGAGACCAACTTATATGAATCTCCTTGTGAAGATTTTGGATTGCGGAATATTGGATCTTTGTCTACACTAGGGATTTCGCCCAAAACCTAGTATACACACACGAAATTCAAGCGTCTAGCCCGCGGGGTACACTCAATTATGACTTGCTCTCTAAATAGCCCGCAGTTTTAGATCACAAGCTTATTGATACTTAATTAACCCGCACGATTAAGCAACAATGAAGACGCTCGCTAGCAATGAGTTTAACTCAAAAATCTTAATATTTGATTGATAAAAAGTGTGTTAAAATAATTTGGCCATCATCCCTTTTTACAGGATGAAAATTGGCAATCAACAAAGAATACATGATTCTGCAGAAATCTAGTTCAAACAGATTTGTCTTCTTTGTCCTAAAATAACTACAACTAAATGTCCTAATCTAATTCTAACAAACTAATTATTCTCGGCTGCAATTCTAATGCTATGGTCAAAACTAACAAGTTAATTTACTAACTAACTAAGAGTATTCAACCCAAAATCTACCTATTACAAGGCCCATGTGGCCAAATGTTAGGATTTATAAATTTATAAATCCTGGCTTCTTTCTTCTGGGCTTCTGCTGGGCTTGTTTCTGCATTTGACCATCTTAAACATGCATTTTCATATGTATACACAATCTCATCAAAAACCCCGTGGAAAAAAGAGTATTATGTATTTTTGACAAAGTCTTCTAGGCTTTCCTGAAAATCATAGTCAAATGTTTCTTGGGGATGTTTTTCATGCACACGATGTACTCCTTCTACGTATCCATGATTGAAATTATAATTTTACTCCAAACACTGAATACCATTTTGATATTCATATCACCATCTCTACATTGAAACAAGATTTTTTATAATTGGTCTAACTGTTAGTTGGTTTAACATGGGTCATTCCCTTTCATTTTTCATGTAGTTTTGTTGGCGTCTTAATTTGATGTTTAATATTCTATTTTTTGTGCACTTTTATTGTTTTTATTTGATTTTTAAAACATTTTAATTGTCGTTCAACTAATTTAATTTAATACAATATAATTAATTCGATTTATATAGATTCAACCCAACGACGATAGGCCCAAATTATACAAGAAGCCAAATTCATATCACAAAGCGGGTCTAAACTGAGCTAAATACCCAATCTCCACATCATTGGAAAACCCCAATCTCTGCGTTCCCGGAAAACCCAATATCCGCATACTGGAAGCTGCATCGCCTCACTGGGAGTCCACCCACATCACCTCTCCTCGTCGGGAGCCCGCATCTCCAATCTCTATATCGCCTCATTGGAGATTGCAGCCACAATGCTGTTTAGTAACAACATGAAACCCTAAAAATTGAAGCCAGCAAAGATTCATTTGCAAAAATCATCAAATCATTTCTGAAACTGAAAAATATTTATGAATGCGGCAGATTCCATCAAAGCATTTAGAGAAATCATTGGAGGCGGGCGGATATCTGGCAAGATTCACAAGAAACGAGGTTGGCCAGAGAAGGAAGAGGCAGTTTATTTGAAATGTTTGCAAATCAGACCCTAAAGTCCAATTAATTCTTTAAAGCTGACCCTAAATCAAAAGTATTTATATAGACCCTGAATTTGAAACCTCCTACTCCCTCTGGTTTCTTAACATTGGCCTCGTTTGACCACTAGTTTTTACGTGCAATGTTTGACCATCGATAACTTTTCTTATATGTAATAATAGACATCATGTGAGATGGCGATGTATTCTCTGTAACGTGTAGTTTCTGAAAAGTAAAATTTTATCGTTTGTTATTATACACAACTAAAGTTATCGTTGGTCAAACATGACTTGGGAAAATGTGTAAAAAAAGGAGGCCAATGTTAGAAAACCGGAGGGAGTATGTTATACTTTCCTCATTTCTAATTTATGCTTGATCTTACCAAAAGACAATCTTGTAGGAGACAGACTCTTAGATAATTGATGGTCTAATCTACCAAATAGTTCAATTATATTCTGATGTTTCCTTTCTCTTAAATTGGCTAGGATTGATGAAACTAATGTAGCGATTTGATGTTCATTTATATTTATTGCAATGAGTTTCCCATAACTTTGAATATTTTTTAAAAATGTATCACAATGAATAAATAATTATAATTTGACTCTAAAAGTGATTGAAGTGAGATTTTTCATGATTGGTCTAACTGTTAGTCAGTCTAATTCATTTTTGCACCGAGGATCAATATTTAACTAATATGAGTTATTATGTACCCTTTACATTCTTATATATTTCTTCTCGATTTTATTATACCATTTATTTATTAGTTGTAGGAAAATTCTAAAAAAAAAATAAGGTGTGGTGGTTACACAAAATGTTCTATATTATTTGGTAATTTTATAGTTATTGCTCTGTTTCTCGTGAAACCAACGATCTACTACTACCTCTGTCCCGGTTTAAATTGCACATTTTACTATTGACATTATTCCCTATCAAATTTTGACTGCATATTTGAATAGATATATAAGCAATAATATTATCATATGTGATATTGTTGGATTCAACATAATAAGTTGTTTCTAAATACAAATTTTATCCCTTAATGCGTAGTTAAACATATTAACGATCAAACATGTTTCTTGAATACCATAAAAAATATTCTATGTAATTTAAATTGGGACGGAGGGAGTACTAATTCCATCTTAAAAATTTGTACATTATTTTGGTGAAGTGAAATGACATTGTGTTATAGATTAGATTCGTTGAATTAGTCATATGATAGTCATTGAGTAATAAATAATAGGACTCTACTAGGGTTTACTCTCATGTACTATATATTTATTCCATTCTCATCAATGACAGTGGCTCTGTTTGGCAGGGCTTTTAAGCTGCTGTGCTTTGAAGCAAAACACTTTTTAGTGTTTGGTAAAACAGCTTTTAAGTGCTTTGAAAAAAAGCAGAAGCTGTTTTTCAAGCAAAAGCAGAA
>JAUOBV010058397.1:0-13759 GCA_032360425.1 Rubia occidens
CCAAGAGAGATATAATTGATTTAAAATCAAGATAAGAATGGAATACCCTTTCTAATTGGTTTTGTATATATCTTGTACAATATTTATTTAGGTCTTGTATACTCTTTGTACTCACTATATATCAATACACAGACATAATTATTTGTATTTTACATTCTATCAACAACCACTGATTTTAATACGATGTCGATGTGGTTATTGGGCTAAGAAAATCTTATGTGTATTATATGGCTACTAGGATTTCCAAATTCAGCAGAGGTGCTAGTATATTATTCAGCAGCGAGTACTATTGATGATGGAAAATGTCGTTGTATGTTTGGCCATTGGTAACGTTTAGTAACTTGCACCGATAAATGAGTGGGTGTTCAAATTGTCTGTCTTGATCCGACCCATTTTGACTCGGTCCATTTGGGTCGGATCGGGTCGGATCAATATTCTATTTTGGTCAAATGAGTCAATTTAATTTGGGATGGGTCGTGTTTTGACCCAAATCGATCTATTTTGACCCATTTGCATTTTTGCCCATTTTTAATGAGAATTTTTTTAAACAAAATCATAAAAAATGATGAGTGGACATCCTGACGGGAGGCCTGTCCATAAGTTTATGGATAGGTAGGGACTTGTTTGCAAATAATGGAAATTGTATGAAAAGACGGATCTGGATCCTTATCTCATAAACAGATCACACAAACACAGTTCTCAAAAAACTCGCCAAACGTTTCTTCCTTCTTCTCTGATTCTTATTTTTCTCCTCCTTCTTCAATTTCTCTGCTTCTTCTTGTCCAATTTCATTGCTTCTCTGATGTCCTCCGACAACAACCGATGCCTTTCCGGTAAAATTGAGGAAAAAAATCACAAATTAGGAGCATATTTATTACTAGTTGAGATTGAAGTCGATCAAATTTCAACAACCTTAGTCGTAAAAACTAATGCAATTGAATCGGAACCTGCTGAAGAATACGTGATTGTAACCACCCAGATTCAACTCCAAACAAATGAATTCAGTTGCAAGAAGGTGAAATATTACCGAATTCCATTGAAGGTATAATTTTCTCTCATCGGACTGAAATTATATTGTTGAATTGCAATCTAAATGAATATAACTGTTCTTGAAACTTCCGGACGCATCAGGTAACCAAGTATGCGATCCTAATTGTGCAGATTTCCCAACAGCACCAATAAGAAGTAAAATACAAATAAGAGTTGTGGCATTAAATCTCATATTTCAAGATATCCAAGAATTTCTGGGGGCACTAGCACAATGAAAAATGGTTGAAAGGACTACTGTTTGAAATAGAGTAAAAAAACCCGAAATCCCAGGAGCTAATCAAAAAATTTGATAGTTATGAACATGTCTGAACATGTGGAACCATTAGTACTGTAAACTACATGGTGCGGAATTTTTTTCATAGTTTATGGATTAATTAACTTAAATCTTGTAAAATTTACGATAAAACATGCATTAGATTGATATGAAAAAAACACAGAGAATGTATTTATCAATTTTGCCTTTTGACAAACTTGTGAATTGTTCAACTTGTAACATGTACAACATACACTAAACTTTGTATATGTTACGCAACAAATAGCATTTATTATAGTGATCAAAACAAAAAAAAAATCTAATTTTCTAATTCTAAGTAACTTCCTGTAGACTTTGCATAAGTCACATTAGATTATGAATATCTTACATTATAAACTGTATTCATTATTTGACACAGGTGTAGATTTTCCAATTTTAAATGAAATAAATGGCAGCGAAAATCTTGCCATCATAAAAGTAAAAAATCTAGAAGCTATACATGCTATGTATAATAAGCATGCAGATGCTATTGTTTTCAGCTACAGGAAAGACGGTCAATGTCTAAATAGCAAAAGGCAAATTTATAAAAAGTACTACAAGTACTCTTTTGGAGGACAACCAAAAAGATTAAAACCCAGAAATATCAGCCATGTTTCTTGTGTGGATAATGAAAGTCATTCGAAAAAAGAAAAAAAAAAGGAAGAGAAAGGATATGGTTGAAAAAACATGATGCCTAGCTGAAATTAGAGTCAAGCTTGAGCAAGATTCCTACATCATGGCTCACCACATCACGGTACACAACCATGAGTTAACAAGACCAGCCTGACAGTATCTCAGTAGGAGTGAACGGAGGATTACATAAGACAAAGGAAAGGTCATTTACATCAATGGAACAAGTAGGTTATAGACATACTGGGTGATATAAATATATGGCTTTTGATGCTGGTGGAAAAAAAAACCTAGGGCATACGATGAAAGACCACCTCAACTTTGTGAGTCGCTTTTGAATGAAATAAATTGAAAGTGGAGATGGTCAGAAAGTTGATGATACACTCTTGGAAATAAATGACAAGGACAAAGATTTCTTCTTCAAAGTCAAGTTCGACAAGGAGACAAGACTATCAGTAGTATTTTGGAGAGATTCAATGATGTTGGAGGACTACAAAATCTACGGGGAAGTCACCATATTTTTTACACTACATGCAGAACAAACAAGAATAACTTGATTTGTGCGCCAATAGTTAGAATCAACAATCAGTGGAATATAACACTGTTTGCTTATGCTTTTATTGCAAATGAGCTGGCTGATACTTTTATGTGACTCCTCAACACTTTCAAGAAATAAATGGAAGGGAAGAAACTTGTAACAATAGTCATAGATCAAGATCCTGCAATGGGCAGAGTAGTAAATGGATATGTTGTGAAAATTTGTTACTTACGTATCTGAACACTGGATATGGTCTATTAGAAACTGCAACGGTTACCTTACATATGTATTAAATAGCTAATAAGCGTTACTGGTTACTTTAAAAAACAAGTATCCTAACAATGAAACTTCAGAAATTTATTACTTACAGATCTAAAACTGAATAGAGAATGTTAGGTTCTGAACCTGTTAGCTTACAGTATGTATAACCTATGTTATATGAAAAATTAGTTATTTATAAATTCATGTATTAATCAATTTTAATTTTTGTGTAAAACTTTCAATTCTTCAAGAACACAAAACACAGGTTGTGCTTATGACACATAAAACAGAATGTAATACAACATTATGGGAAATTTAAGAAAGATGAATTGTTCAAAAACGCTTTAGACTATTGTATGAAATTATATGTTGATCTAGCTGAATTTGAAGAGAAATGAAACTCAATGATTGAAAACTATAAGTTGGAAAATAGCACATGGTTTCACTGGCTTTACGGTAATCCTGAGAAATTGAGCACAACATTCAACAAAGATATTTTCTCTGTAGGCATTCTATCATCACAAAGGAGTGAAAGCACCAACCTCTCCCTATGCTTCAGTGCAAACAAAATAACTACACTCACTCACTTCTTTGAGATCTTCAACCAAGCAATCAAAAAGTGGAGGAGAGATAAAAAAAAGATAAGGAAAATACATGTGCAAAAGCAAAGCCAAATTTTTGAAGAAAATAAAACATGTATGTTTACATTCATATTATTTAATACTTATATGTATTAATTTTCCTAGAACCCAAAACTATTAACTTACAATATGCATTTGTTTCTCAACTACTGGGCCAGTACATGTTTGGTTAAACTTGCTGCAAATGTTTACACACTTGCACTGTACAAAGGATTCAAAAAAGGAAATTTTTCTAGCAACAACAACTAAAATCAAATGTTCTCAGAACCCCCGTCAAGAAAATATGAAGTCACCATAGAACATGATGAATCTAAATATGAGACAGTCGAGTACAAAAATGAAGACGGACTAGCTGAAGTACAATGCAAATGCAAATGCAAATGCTTTGAAGCATCGAGTATGTTGTGATTTCACATTCTTAGAGTATTGCAGCTCAACTCTATCACTGAAATCCAACAAAGTACATCCTCAAAAGATGGACAAAAAAGGCCAAAATAGAAATATGGGACAAGGTTCTTGGCCAAGGAAAACAACAATCAGAAAACATCAATGGTGTAGTTTCATGGAGGAATCATATGTTCAAAAAATGCTACAACTCAGAATCTAGAAGAATCCTTGAAGAGATATTCGACACGTGTTCAGCAAGAATAGAACAATTGTTGGCTTCAAACACCAGTGTCATTGAACAATCAGCCACAAGTAGCCAACACAACTCCACCAACACAAGTGCACCCAAGGTATTTGATCTAGCCCAAGTGAAAACAAAAGGAAGAGGAAAAAAGCTGAAGTCATGCTTGGAAAAGAAAGAACCAAGGAAGAAAACTACTGAATTTGGTACAAAAACACCAGATGTAAAGACACTTTTAAATAGGATTGTTTAGAATACATACTGCATTTATTTACCTAAATATTGTATTCGCTTTTCATTAACTTAAAATATTGTAGTACACTGAATTACATACTTTATTTGTTGGCTTACAACTATAACATATTAACGTATAACTTGCATTTATTTTGCTTACCCAAAAACTAACATTTGTTAACCAACTTGCATTTTTGTTTCACATAATTTTAGTGATGTGAAATCATTAAATACATGTAGAATTACTCGGCTTACAACTATAAGTTACTAACCCATCAATTGCATTTGTTTTCTTACAAGCTCAGCTAATTATGACAATTAAACACATGAATTCACTAAAATATAACTTGGTATTAATAAGCAAATAAATAGTACTTCGTAACATTCAACATGCATTTGTTTCATACAACCTTAGCCACAAAAATCCTAAAACACCATCTAAAAGTTACTTAACCTATTAGTCACAAACCAATGAGTATCAAAATAAGTTGATTACAAATCATCCAAAAACAACTAGAAGACATCAACTTCAAAACTACATACCATCAAGTCCTTCAATCTGAAGGGAGAATGAAGAAATTAAGGAACGGGTTTTCCTCAAGAATTCTTCAACCATCTTATCATCCAACTCATATGTCTTTGGGTCTTCAATAACTTCCTGTGTGGTCTTGACATGCTCAGGATCTCTATTTGCGCCTTCTTTTTATGGTTGTGGTTGTGTTTGTGGTTGCATATAGGACTGTCATTTTCTTTCTCAGGATTATGCATCAAAAATTGAGTAATAACCTCCATGTCTCCATTTGCGCCTTCTTTTTATGGTTCTGGTTGTGGTTGCATATAGGACTGGCATTTTTTTCTCAGGATTATGCACCAAAAAATGAGTAATAACCTCCATGTCTCCATTTGCGCCTTCTTTTTATGGTTGTGGTTGTGGTTGCATATAGGACTGGCATTTTCTTTCTCAGGATTATGCACCAAAAATTGAGTAATAACCTCCATATCTCATTTGAAAATGAGACAGACCCTATGCACAGGCTGAAAGAAAAGCACAAAGATCAGTTAAACAAACAATCAGAAACTATTAAAAAATAATATGAACTAAAAACTCCATTATTTTAACTAAAACCATATTTAGTTTTAAAACAACATGCACTAGTTTTAAATAAGTATCAGAAAAAAAAAGATAATAATAACTTACATTACTGGCAGCTTTGTCAGTAGACTCATTGATCATCAGACCACTTGGAATGTGATACGAAATGATTCCTTGCTCCTGAGTAACACCATCAAATGCAACAGTTGGAGTACGAAGCCCCTCAGAACTAACATTCTCATTACTAATTCCCTCAGATTCTTGGCTGCTATTTTTTTTCTTTCAACCTGCCATCCTTTCTCAAAGGTTACCCACTTCAACCATAACTACCTTATCATACCCCATCTTCTCAAGAAAATGGACCCTCTTCAACAAAGATTTGTTCGACCAATGCATGCATAGTGGCAATCTAATAGGGTCAGGCTGACCTCTAAAGGAAAACCTATAAATGTATGCCAACAACAATACAAACACACAACCACTAATAGAAGACACATTTTTATTACCAGATTTAAAACTATCAACACCCTCACATAGTCGATCCAACACTAAACCACACTAATCAAGATGCTTAATAGTTCCAATATTTTCATATCTCGTAGTCGAGGCCAAGAAAGTACACATCACATACATAACAAAGTACCTTTTAAACTCATCACCACCGTCAGTCAGTTTTATCATCTCATAAAAAATTATTCATATAAGTGATATTGCCATATTTATCAGCACCTAACTCAGCCCTCCATCTATCCCTAATATCAACATCCTTAGACACACCCCTCCCATTGTTCTTAACCAAACCTATTGGACATCCCGTAATCCTAGGAATAAAAAAATCATACACATCATCAGGGGTAAAAATGTATCTGCAGCCGTCTACTTCTTAAACATGACCCACAGAATCAAATATCTCAACCAACCATGGGATAATTCCGACAGGGAGAGATGAAATCTCAAAATGAAGAAGCTCGCCAGAAACTATTTTTTCAACATCTTTCTTCTGCTCAAGAGTGAGAGAACCGATTATTGACTTCAGCTTCGAAGGATAGCAACCACTAGAGAATTTTTTTGCAAACCTTAAATAAAATTGATGTGGTATTCCTGACAAGGAAAGTAACTTCTATTCACCTTATATCATCTCTCCCTGCAAAATAGATCCCGGAAGTGATTAGGAGAAAATACTCTGACGATCAAGTCAATACTTTTCCTTCAGAGGATTGAAATTTCTCAGTCTGTTCTTACTTACCTTCTTTACTCTCCTTGCATTTATAGGTGCCCACAATCGTGGTTCCCCCTTGTTAGCATCTGAGCTCGTGGCTTACATCATGGTTCTTGTAATTTCGGTTCGTGGCTAAACCTTCAAACGTGGTCCCACCTTTATCGGTTTGTGGACTCTTTCAGACCAAGACCCACCTTTCTCGGTTCATTAGCCTTACTCATGTTTCATTCTTTGGCTAGGAATAAAGTCCAACAACCTTTAATTTGTGAGTTAGTGATGTGGTAAAAGGGCTAGGATATACACCATAAATGCACCCCCTAGCCATGAAGACTAGTAAACACGAACGATGACTTGTTCATAGAATATATGTGAATTGTTGTTTCGTGAACTTCTGAAGTTGTAATAACATGTTCGCCATTGATGTACTAAGATTGTCTTCGCGAAGTGTTACTTGTTTCTTGGCTACTGATGCAATTTTGGTTGGGTTTCTGATTTTGAATTTTCTCTATATCCGTCATACTTCTAACAAACTTAGTCGTTTGAGATTTTGTTTCATTGAACCAAGATTTCCTCCTCCTTATTCATTGTATCGTTCCGATAATTCCTATCCTGCCATTATATTTTTCCCCATTAATATGTGTTTCAATTTCGGTGACTTAATTCCATCACAATTCAGCGTACTGTATCTTCCCATATACCACCGGCTTCTTGTATTCCTAAAAAGGTAAGTCACTTTTTGTTAGACATTCATTATTATTTTCCTATTTGATTTGACTTCTCTTGAAATTTCAATTTCTTAAATTAAATTCATTAACCCTTTTGGATTTCTCATTCTCTTCATGCCTTCTTTATCGTTCCAGCTCATCATCGTACATCAACTCATAAGTTTCCCTGTTCTTAATATTCTCCTTTTCTCAGGCGATTCTTATAATTGTGACCTTGTGCGACATTTCCATTCTAATAACTTTGTTTCTCAATCTTGGTGTAGGAATTCTTTGATTGTTTTCCTTATTCTTCTTTTTAGGCATGTATTATGTATTTCTTTCCTCAGCTTTTACTGGAATATACCTTTTTGTGTTCTGTGACTCTTATTGATTGAGTTTTCCTCTGAATTTTAGGAAATATGTATGCCTCAATATCTATCCCGAATGTTGGTGAACCATTCGTAAAATATGTTCCGGTTGACGATGTCAACTCCGGGGAAGATTATGACCATCTTACGAGTTCTTCTACAGTCAATAGTGTTCTTTCTTATTACTACTTGGATAACTTAAAATAGTTTTCCTTTTTTGTCCTCCTACGAGTGTTTGCACTCCTCCTCCTTGCTTCATCTATTGCTATTTAGAATATCTTCAATTTGTAGTTACTTTTCCTCTTCCTCAGCACATTGTAGATTAACTCTAACATTAGCGTGTCGCACTATCTCAGTTTCACCCCAAGGCTGTATCGATCATTCTTGTATTCTATCAAGTGTACGAGGTAGCTCAAATCCCTTTTTTGTTGACATATTATGTAGCCCTTATCAGCTCGCAAGGTGAAAAATTCATCTGATGAATCCACCCTTTATCCAGTTATTCCCAATGTCGAGTTTGTTAGTGAATTTCCTAATAACTGTGGTCTATAGTGACAATTTTTTTTTAAACTTGGTAATGGAAGAGAACTAGCTTTCGAGTTTGAACCATAATGTTCCCAAATCAAAACTTTTTTAGGCAGGGGTTCGTCTTAATGCTGAGTCTGAGGTTTTATTAACACTCATCGAACATTCAATCTGTCTTCGCCATGCTGATTCTGAGATTGAAAGTGTTTGGTTGTCGTTATCTTATCGTTTTCCCTTGTCCTACTTATTTTTATCTCTTACTCCTCTCATTGTCTTATTATCTCCGTGTCTTTGCCTGACTTGTTTTGTACACTGAATTGCATATATGGATTTAGCTAACCTTCCGGTGAGAGGACTTTTTTTTCTGATGATGAAAATAAGGAGCCCAAAGCTACGCCTACCCACACAAATGACAACAATGCAACTATTATCTCATAGGAGAATGTTGTTGGATCAAATTCTCAGCTAATAACTACTGCGGTGGAGAGGTGGATGTTAGCAATGCCACTGATACCTCTCAAAGAAAAGGAAAAAGGATTGAACTGGTGGATCCTCAAGCACCTTGGAGCCCCCTAAGAAAAGTGGGCGTATTAGCCATTCTCATTCTAAACTTCCACTGTGAAACCATAACTTAATGGTAGAAGGAAATATTCCTGCTACTCTGCCTAAAGTTTTGTTCCACGAGACAATGGTCGTGGTATGTTCCTTAAGAGTTTTAAAATTACATCTGATTTGATTCGGTGTTTCTCTATTAAGATGTCTAACTGTCATATATTTTTGTATTTTTATCATAAGGTTGGTGAACGTCTTTAGCTTGTCAGCGAACGAGTTGTACAGTTCACTATGGGAGATGGTTCGCTCCTAGAAAAATGTCAAGCCACTGAAAAGAAGTGTGCAGCTCTAAACGTCTCTCTTAAAGCTGCTGAAGAACGTGCAGGCTCTATTGAGGAGTGTACCTTGGTCTCTCAGAAGAAACCTAATATGCTGTGTTCCGAGCTGGAGGAGATGCAGACTAGTGGTCTTGCTTCACCTGGGTACCATCAAGTCCTTCTTGATCGACTCGTTAAGACAAAGTATTTCTATAATTTATCTGAGGAAGTTTCTACCTCTGCTTGTAACAGTGGGTACCTTGAGGCTTTGGTCGAACTGTGAGAAATGAACCCATCTTTGAAAGCTAAGAAATTGCCTAAGCTGGATAAGTCCGAGGCAGTGCTAGAGTAATAGAAGGTTGTGCTTAACGATGGTTTCATTAGCAACATTTGTGATGGTGGTCATCCTTCTGCCTTATTGTCCCACCGTGCTGGTCTTCCTTCTTTTCCTCTTGTCACTGAAATGAAGAAGTGTGAAGTTGATTATTTTAAAGGTCTTTCATTCGATTCTAGCGCTCCTAAGTTTCCTACTAATCTAGATGCCAATGCGAACACTATAACCAATGTGAACACTAAAACCAATGCTAACACTGAGGTCTCTACTCAGCATGTGAAGAAGGAGGTTTCTGCTCTCGCTGTCCATCATTTGTCCTTTTCTCCCTCTAATGTTAGTTGATCTTAGTGCTATGTATTTCGATACTTTTTGCTTGTAATTTGTAACTATGCTCTTATGTAGGTTTGCACTGTTTGTACTATTATGTATATTAATTTTGCATCGCCCTTCTAATTTTGCAACTTCTCATCATATTTATTTATATGCAGGGCTTTGATATTTTGGTTTATCATATGTTTTGAAACGTTTTAACTGTTTGGGATCTAATGTCAGTTTTCCTTATCGCCCTGAGTTTTTCTCTTCTCGTCTCATTGCCCCATTAGGCTGATTGAAGAAACTCATTCTTTATCCAAGGAATATCTTGAGCTTGTTTCTGCTGATCGCTTCTGTCATTTGAAATCCATTCCATTATGTATTGGGTGGAAAATTCCTGCTTCCTTATCATCTCTATCTCCTTCTACGGCATGCCCTTATAGAAGGTTTGTACCCGAAGGTTGTATTATTGAATCTTTGTACAAGGATATAGTTCGTAGCTTAGTTGATCTTGAATCTATCGGCATGTACATGCGTTCGCTCAATCTTCCTAGCCGTGTTCAGGAATGGGCACTATCATTAGGTATTCATCTGAAGTTTATGCTACTCAGTATCAATAACCTTGAAGTTAGATGGAAGAATACTTTAAAGGATACTCAAGACTCTGTTCGTGAATTGAAAGAATTTTGTGCTGAATAAAACAACCTTACTCAATGCCAACGGTTGAGTATGGTTAGAATGCTTAGTCAGCAAGAAGAGGCTAAGATTTTTGCTGCAAGCAATGCCCGCAAAACTCATCAAAAGACCTTGATTATTGATAAGAAGTGATCTCAAATCAATGATTTATTGGATCGATTGAAGAAAATACATAATGAGTGTGAACAACTTTCTTTTTCTTCAGTCTGGTGGAAAAGTATATCTAATGAACAGTTCGCTATAAATACTCAGCTACGTAGTGAGAATGACCAGCTTCATACTGAGTGTAATCGTCTTGACTCATGTGTGCACCAGCTTGAACAAGCTTGTGTCAATTACAAAGATAAGGTTCCTTCCCTTCCATCATCATCTTGTGGTTCTACTGGTAGCGGAGACCTGACTATGAATATCGGCCGATAGAGGATTAATTTGTCTAAGTCTATTAGGTCGCATATTCACCGACTAGAGGACAAAGTGAAAAACTTGATAGCTACAAATACGAATACGAATTATCAAGATACAGTTGATGTTATGAGTGTGCAGCTTGACTGCGAGGAATTTGGCCCTATTAGTAATTTTAAGAAGTACTAGGTATCTCGGTCATATGGAACGAAACGGTCTAATGCGGAATCCTGCCTACTTATATATGAAACGGCGGTACGATCATATTCTAAACGTAGAGCGGGAGGATGAGAAATCTCGTCGTGAGGGTGAGAAATCATATCATTGTGGTGGTTCTTCATATTTTGGATCATCTCGCGCAGCAAGGCGCAATTAGTTTTTATTTTATTTTATGTACTATTTTATTTTTTTGGAATGTATCAAGTAGTATCTCAATGTTATATTGACTTGTATTTTGGAATCTGGTTCGTTCGCTGTCGATTAACATAAAGTGTTATGCATTTGCCCTTGTTCATTTGTATGTTTGTCTAAGAGGTCTATAGCTTTTGTAATTAAGGTCATAAACCTTTACCATGCGAAGCTGCATGGTTTATTGTCTGCTTCTATTGCTGATTCTATAGGCACATTTGCCTTTTTTGCAAGACCTATGGCTTGCAAAATTAAGAGTTTATATTATGCAAACCTGCAAAATCTATCACATGCTTTTATTGTTGTCTTTGTAGGCATATCTGCATTTTTGCAAGAGGTATGGCTTGCTTAGTTAAGTTTACAAAGTTACAAGATCTATAGCTTGGGAACTCAAGAGCTTGTATTGTGCGAACATAAGATCTATTGCTTGCTTACTTTGCTATTTTTGTTGGCATGTCTGCCTTTGTACAAGATCTATAGATTGCAAAAGTAAGGTCACAAAGTTTCAAGATCTATAGCTTGCAAAATTGAAAAGTTGATGCAAGTAAAGGACATTAAAAGTGATTTTCCTCAAAAGAAGCTTTTTTATATTTATAATGTACGACTGCGAGAATTTTACCTTCAAAACTACACAAAGATTAAAAAATCACCAATGATCATCTCATAGCTCATGTGCAACTAGATTTTTCCTATCCTCCACCTTTGATCTACACATAAAACTTTCTTAAGTTGATCACATGCCATGTTTTGGGGACGTTGTTGCCATCCAATCTTTCTAACTCATAGCAGTTAGATCGGTGCGCTTTCGCTATCTTGTAAGGGCCTTCCCACTTTGGGCTTAACTTTCCTTTTTCTTCTGCTAGGCTTGTTTCATTTATCCACAGCACGAGGTTACCAATTTGAAATTGCGTCTCTTTGACTTTTTGATTATATGCTCTGGCCATCTTTTCTTTATGCTTTGCCTCTGTGATCGTTGCTCGTTGTCTTTTCTCTTTGAGTTCGTCCAAATCCAACCTCATCATTTCAGGATTATCATCCTCCTTGTATTCTTCTACTCGAAGGCCTGAGTTCTTTATTTCCACTGGTATTGCTGCCTCATGACCATAGATTAGAGTGTATGGTGTTTCTCCCTTGGTTGTCGAACATTTATTTTGTACGACCATAAGGTATTAGGTATCTCGTCCACCCAACCAGTTCACTTTCCTTCCAGTATTTTTTGATACCTTGAACTATGGTTTCTGTTGGTTACTTCCACCTGACCATTTTATTGAGAGTGAGCTACAGAAGTGAACTTTTGTGTAATCCCTAACTTCAAGCATCATTCAGTAAAGGTCCCACTTGTTAATTGTGTGCCATTGTCTGTGACGATAGTTTGTGGCACCCCGAAGTGACAAACTATATTCTACCAAACAAACTTTCTTGTTACTTCTATTGTGACTCTTCCCAATAGCTTTATTTCTACCCATTTCCTGAAGTAGTTAATTGCCACAATTAGAAATCTTGCATTACCAGCACCCTTTGGAAAGTTCTGATTAGATCAATTCCTGATTTAGCAAATGGCCAGGCTTCATCTATTCCTGTTAAAGCAGTTTGTGGTTTATGCGATATCAGGGCAAAAATATGGTAGCTTTTTCACTTTAGCATGAAGTTATACACATCGTTGAACATAGTTTGTGAATAGTAACCTGCTCGAATTATCTTTTTAGTAATTGTTCGAGACCCTTAATGCGTTCCACATAATCCTCCATGCACTTATTTCAAGATTTTGCCTGCTTGCAATGGTCCTACACACTTTATCCATGGAGATAAGAAACCTTTTTTGTATAAGATACCCCATTTATAAACGTAGTTGTGAGATTTCAATTTCAACTTTCTGGCTTGTATTTTGTCCATTGGTAACTTTCCCATAGCAAAGTAATCTATTAATGGTGTCATCTAGTTTAATTCTTCTATTTGTACCATTGACACATTTTTTATTACTGTACTTCTGACGGGAATGATCTCCACTTTCACATCCTTGTGTCCGATTAATGAATCGAATCTAGATGTCGCCAGCTTGGTCAAGGCATTTGCCTTTGTGTTTCACTTCTTGGTACATGTTGAATATCGAAGTAATCGAGTTGGGCAATGAGCTGACAAACTCTTCTTAATTACTTTATCAACTGCTCCTCTCACACTTTTTAGTCTCCCCGTACTTGCTAGACTACTATCTGTAAATCGTTAAAACCCTTAACGATTTTGACCTGATTGTAAGGTCTAAGCCACATATTAATTCCTTATATTCAGCTTCATTATTGGTTAGTAAAAAAGTCAAAATGAAGTGAATATTTATGCTCCTCTCATTTCGGATCAACTAGCAGCAGTTCTGCACCGCAACCTTCTTTGCTAGATGCTTTATCAGCGAACAATTTCCATGCGATGTCTACCCACTTGGATTTTCCTTTGTCGATTCCAAGATTTTGTTTCATATTTTCCTCTTGTGCATCTGCCTTTGTCATCTCCGCAATGAAATCTGCTAAGGGGTGTGCCTTGATCGTAGTTCGCAGTTGGAACTC
>JAUOBV010058604.1:0-13758 GCA_032360425.1 Rubia occidens
CGAAAGCCTTGACGGCTGAGGCTCCGACCTCCGAGACCACTTTCCGCGTCGATGCGCGTCATTGAACTTTCGCATCAGAGACGCGTCAAACTCTCCACCACCGACATACTTCATAGCATCTCGCGTCTATCAACTTGCTCCCATCCACATATCTTTCACCACCCTCAATGTTTAGATACACGAGGTGATTCATTTGCCATTCTCAGAATTTAGTGATTGAGACTGCACAATGCCTGCAGACATCCGTTCCTTCTTCGGAGGTGGCTCGGCCCCTGCAAGTCAGGCTAGTCAGGAGAAGGCACCCGCAAAGAAGAAGGCAGATACGACAAAGCCTAAGGGTCGCAAGTCAAGAGCAGTTATTGAAGAGTCTGACGAAGATGAGGCACCAGTGAAGAAGACGACACCCAAGAAGGCCCCAGCAAAGAAACAGAAAGTACCTTCACCTGAAGGGAAGGCACCTAGTACTAGCGATTACTTCGGTTCATCCAACAAGCCGAAGCGATCAGAACCAGTGAGGTCCAAGGTCGTCTTCGAGCCGAAGCCAAAAGAATCTCCAGAGAAGGCAACAAAGACGAAAGCTAGCAGAAAGACAGCTTCGGCAAACAGTACCCCTGCACGTGCGACGAGAGGCTCCACCAATGGGACAACCAAGCATTATGATGAGGACGATTTCGATGACCTCGATAACGATGACGACATCTTCAATGCTGACGTTAAGAAGCCCAATGGCAAAGCAAAAGACGAATATAAAGAGGAGGATGAATCTGAGCCTGATGAGCCGGTGGTCCAGCGTGTCAACCGAACCAAGGGACGGCAAGTGAAGATCAAGGATGAGGATGATTTCGAGCAGGTCCCTGTGTATCCAGCACAGTTCAGTCCCATTGAGCATCAAGGCATCCCGCTATACCTAGCATACCCTCAGGATATACCAAAACCACCTTTGGAGCATCCAGTAGCACTACCAGCTTCTTTGGATAAGGTAATTAGAGGACCACCCTCTCATCAGGGGCCGTTAATCATCCATGAGGAGTCGTATCATTCTACAGAGCACGATGCTAGCAATTCTAAGAGGCCCTGCATCTCCAGCCACTATGATGGCTTTACATAGTGTAGTCGTGGGCCCCCACCTGTACCAAGCCCTGATCTCTCTATGCACATTGTTTCAGGCCATTCTAAGCTGGAGAGTCACCCTTGGCATCAACACAATATAGCCCTTTTCGGGAGCATGACTCATGAGGTTTTGAGTCAACCATTTCTTACCCTATGTGGACTCACTAATCACATGGATCAGAATAGGAACAATCCTTAGGGAACTCCATGTCTAAGGCCAAGCATGATGCTCGCAGACTTGGCATCCAGCTAAACTACCACAAATGGGACACAGTGGAGATATTTGATAGTGTCAATGGTCAGCTACTTCCTTTGAGAGAGGATATATGACCACTCTTGCATGGCATCATTGAGATCAGTGACAGACTATGGACATCAAGCATCAAAGAAGGCTACTACCATCTAGATCCGAGCACACAGGGGCTTGAGGCTAAACATCGGAGGCTGCATCAAGAATCCACGGGAGGATGAGAGTGATTCATATCTGCACCGCAGGTAGGTCCATTGTTTTACTCCCCTAATTACGGTGGAAATGATGATGGAAAATTACTTGCGATGATAGTTATGAGGAATTTTTGACCATGCACCCCACTATATGTCATAAACGCTATAATAGGTTTATATATCTTTAATGTGATAAAATAGGGGATCGAAACAACACCAATTATTTTACGCAAATACTTCCCAAGTGCTAGTTTATATAACTTATTCTCATGTTATTTTAATTGCTAGTAGTTGTTGGTAACCTCCCCCCTCTTCCAATATCATGTTTTATAAATCATAGCTATTCCTGAGACTTTATAGGATTAATGACCCAAATGAGGTTGTGTGTAGTTAACATTTAGATTCCTTGCATTTTTCTGGATAACCTCGGTCTTGCTGCTATTTACCCATCATCATAGTAGTAGAAATGGGTGCAACAATATAAATTTCTATCTTTGACCACTTAACTCTCCTCTCGATTTAGTAGAACTCCAATAAAAAAGCATTATTCATTAGCGATGCCGGGACGGGGAGGGTCAAGGACCAATTATCTACTACTATATATATATCTGCCTATGTCTACTATGATTTAAGTTTATGCTCATTGTAGACTCTTACGAGTAGATTAGAGGGAGAAAAAAGTCTTCCTTCTCTCTAAAATCTATTCTCTTCTTCTCTTTGTTTTTCTTCTGCCCAAAGCCATTCAATCCAATGAAACATTTTGTTTCAAGGCTTAGGGGGTAATTCATTAACTTGGGGATTATATTTGTATTCATGATTTGATGTTTTTTGAAAATCCTTAAATTTACCTTTTTCTATTTGTCTATGATTATTGTGTTGGCTTGTTATTCATGTTTTTTAAAATTGCATGATTGTTACACTAAGATTGGCACATACTGTAGTCTAATTTCATGTTAGTACACTTATTTATATCACCAGATGTATTTAGGGCAATGATAGTCCGGGACCGTATTGGTGTGTGCATGTGGGTTTCCGAGTCAAAATTTTGATTAACCATACACTAGTCTTGGCCATTAAATTATCTCGAAGGGTTGCAGATGTAGATTCTGTTAATAGAAAACTCGGGTTAGCAACCTTATTGAAATTGATAATGCTCTGACCTTTACAGTTTTAGGCCAAGGATAAGTATTCGTGGTTGAGTGCTCAGGACGTAATCGTATTAGGAGAATTCCGATCTACATGGAAAGTAAGGCGGTGTTGTACTCCCCTAATTTTGGAGGCAATGCGTATGGAAAATTATATGCGCACAGTAAGGGACATGTATTATAATTCATGACTCGTGATCGGATTGACGCACCGGGTACCGATGTGTGTAAATAACATTTAGATTCCTGGCATTTTTGTGGACACCCCGGTCTTGCCACTATCTACCTCATAGGTAGCATAGTAGTAGGAGTGGAAGAAACGATAAAAATTTCTATCTTTGACCATGTAGCTCCCCTCTCGCTTTAGTAGATATCCCATGAAAAATGCGTATTTATTAGCAATGTCGGGTTGGGGTGGGTGAAGCCCCAATTCTATATATATATTTTAGCCTATGTCTATTAGGTTTTAACTTTATGCTCATTTTAGACTCTTGCGAATAGGTTAGAGAGAGAAAAGAGCTCTTCCTTCTCTCTGAAATATTTTCTCTTCTTCTCTTAATTTTTTTTCTGGCCAAAGGCATTGCTTCTAATTAATTATTCAGGTTCAAGGCTAAGGAAGTAATTATTAACTTGGGATTTATACTTTTATTGATAATTTGGTGTTGTTTTGTGGGATTTCTTAGATTTACCTATTTCGATGTGTGATTAATTATTATGTTGGCTTGTTTTTCATTTTTTTAGAATTGCATAATTGTCACACTAAGATTGGCACACACCATAGTCTACCTCTATGTTAGCGCACTTATTTATATTCCCTGAGGAAGAAAACCTAGATGTTCTTAGGGTAATGATAGTCTGGGACCGTATGGGTTTGTGCATGTAGGTCTCCGAGTCAACATTTCGATTAACTATACACTAGTTTTATCCATGAAATTAGCGCGAGGGGGTTACGGATATAGATATTATTAATAGAAAAATAGGGTTAGAATCATTATTGCAATCGATAATACGCTCACCTTTGTCATTTTAGGTGGAGGATAAGTATTGGTGGTTGAGTGCTCGAGTCGTAATCGTATGGGGAAAATTCCGATCTACACGCCAGGCAGGGCCATTGTTGACCTCGCGTAATAACAGAGGCAATGTATAAGGAAAATTATATGCGCACCCTAAGGGACATGTATTTAGATTTATGACACGTGATTGGATTGATGCACCGATTACAACTATGTGTAATTAACATTTAGATTCCTAGCATTTTTGTGAACGACCACGGTCTTGCCACTATCTACCCCATAGGTAGGACAGTAGGAACGGGAGAAACAATATAAATTTCTATCTTTAACAACGTAGCTCCCCTCTCGGTTCACTATATCTCCCATGAAATAGGCGTATTTATTAAGGATGCCGAGATGGGGTGGGTCAAGCCCCAATTCCTTATTACTATATATATCAGCCTATGTCTATTAGGGTTTAACTTTATGCTCATTTTAGACTCTTACGAGTTGGTTAGAGAGAGAAGAGCTTTTACATCTCTCTAAAAAAAATTCTCTTCTTCTCTTTATTTTTCTTCTGCACAAAGGCATTGAATCCAATTAAATATTTGGGGTCAAGGCTTAGGAAGTTATTAATTAACTTGGGGTTTATATTTTGATTCATAATTTGGAGTTTTTTGTGATATTCCTTAGATTGACCTATGTGTTTATGATTATTATGTTGGCCTGTTCTTCATGTTTTTAAAAATTGCATGATTGCAACACTAAGATTTGAACACAACATAGTCTACTTTCATGTTAGAACTTTTTTATATAGCCCGAGGAAGAAACTCTATATGTGCTTGGGGTAATGGTGGTCCGGGACCATATCAGTGTGTGCACGTGGGTCTCTAAGTCAACATTTCGATAAACCATACATTAGTCGTATCCATCAAATTGACCCGTACAGTTAGAGATACTGTTAATAGAAAACTAGGTTTAGAAAACCCTAGAGCCATCGATAATGTGCTTCACCCCATTTGCCTTTTTAGGCCCATGATAAGTATTCATGGTGGAGTGCCCGGGATGTAATTGTACGGGGGAATTTAGATCTGAACGGCACGTAAGGCCGTTGTTTGCCTTCCCTAATTACGGTGGCAGTGAGGATGGAAAATTGCATGCGCACCCCGAGTGACAAGTATTTAGAATCATGACACACGATCAGATTGACAACTCGATAGCGACTGTGTAGTTAATATTTAGATTCCTATCTTTTTTGTGGATGACCCCAGACTTGCCAATTTCTACCCCATATGTAGAATAACTCACTTCTCAGTTCCTGACAGTATAAATTTAAATGTTCAACCACTTGGATCCCCTCTTGGTTAAGTATATCTCCCTCAAAATGGTGTATTTATTAGCGATGCCTGGAGGGGGGGGTTAAGGACCAATTCCCCACTACTATATATATATATATCAACCTTTGTCAGCTAGGGTTTAATTTGATGCTTCTTTTAGAATCTTACTTGTAGGATAGAGAGAGAAAGGAGCTCTTCCTTCTCTCTAAAATATTTTCTCTTCTTCTCTTTATTTTTTCTGCCCAAAGGCATTCAATCCAATGAAATATTTGGGTTCAAGGCTTATGGAGCAGTTAACTAACTTTGGGTTTATATTTGTATTCGTGATTTGGTGTTATTTTGTTAGATTCCTTAGATTTACCTATTTCTATGTGTTTATGATTATCATGTTAGCTGGCTCTTCGTGTTCTTCAGAATTGCATGATTGTCACTCTAAGATTAGAACACACTATAGTCTACTTTGATGTTAGAGCACTTATTGATAGCCTACGGGGAAGAAAACCTATTAGGGCTTTGGGAAGTGATAGTCCAAGACCGTATAGCTCTATGCATGTGGGTCACCGACTAGTAATTTCTATCGACCTTAAAATACTCTTAGCCAGCAAATTGGCCGGAAGGGTTACGAATTGAGATAGTGTTAGTAACAAGCTAGGGTTAGAAACTCTCAAGCCATCGATAATGTGCTTACCCCCTTTGACATTTTAGGTCTAGGATAAGCATTTATGGGGGAGTGCCCAGGACGTAATTGTAAGGGGGGATTCAGATCCGCATGGCAGACATGGCCGTTGTTGCCTTCCCCTAATTATGGAGGCAGTTTAGATGGAGAATTACATGCACACCCTATGTGATACGTTTGGGGAAGTGTTGACCATTTACCCCACCACATGTCATAAACACTAGAATAGATTTATATATCTTTAATGTGATAGAATCTGAGATCAAAACAACACCAATTATCTCACCCAAATACCCCCCAAGTGCTAGTTTATTTAGTTCATTCTCATTCTCATTTCGATTGCTAGTAGTTTTTAGTAACTCACACCCAAAAATTATGTTTTAGCCTTACAAACTACCCCCTACACGTGATCGGATTAATTATCAAATTGTGGTTGTGTGTAGTTAACATTTAGATTCCTAGCATATATGTGGATGACTTTGATCTTGTCACTATCTACCCCATAGGTAACATAGTACTAGAAATGGGAGAGATAATATAAATTTATATCTTTGACCACTTAGCTCCCCTCTCGGTTTAGTAGATCTCCAGTGAAAAAGGTGTATTCACTAGCGACGTCTGGAGGGGGAGGTCCAAGGACCATTTCCGTACTACTATATATATATATTAACCTATGTCTACCATGGTTTAAGTTTATGCTTATTTTAGACACTTATGAGTAGGTTTGGGAAAGAAAGGAACTCTTTCTTCTTTGTAAAATCCTATCTCTTTTTTTTTTCTTCTTCCCAAAGGCTTTGAATCCAATGAAATGTTTGGTTTCAATACTTAGGGAGTAGTTAATTAACTTGGGGTTTATATTTGTATTCATGATTTGGTGTTGTTTTGTAAGATTCCTTAGATTTACCTGTTTCTATGTGTTTCTGATTATTATGTTGGCTTGTTCTCCATGTTCTTAAAGCTTGCATGATTGTCACACTAAGATTGGATCACACCGTAGTCTACTTTTATGTTAGTGCACTTATTGATATACCCCGAGGAAGAAAACCTAGAACAACTTGGTGTAATGATAGTTTATCATTTGGGGTGTGCATGTTGGTCCCCAAGTCAACGTTTCGATCGACCATACACTAGTCTTAGCATGCAAATTGGCCTGAAGAGTTACAGACAGAGATAGTGTTAGTAGAAAACTAGGGTTCAAAACCCTACAACCATCGAGAAGGTGCTTCACACCTATTACCTTTGTAGGCCTAAGATAATCATTTGTGGTGGAGTTCTCGTGATGTAATCGTAAGGTTGATAAACAGATTTGGACAACAGGTAGGGACGTTGTCGCAGTACCCTAGTTATGGAGGCAGTCTTGATTGAAAATTACATGCGCACCCTACCTAACAGGATGGGGAAGTTTTGATCATTTACCCTACCATGTGTCATTAACTCTAGAAAAGGTATATATCTTTAATGTGGTAGAATTGGGGATCGAAACAACACCGATCTTGTTAAGTAAATACTCCCAACGTGCTAGTTTATATAGCTTAATATCTTGTGATATATATTGCTAGTAGCTGTAAGTAGGCCCCTCCTACCCTCCCCAAATCATATTTTAGTATTACTAGCTATTCCTAACACGTGATCAGATTGATAACCCGATTGCAGCTACGTATAATTAACATTTTGATTCCCAGCATTTCTGTGGACGATCCTGGTTTTTCCACTATCAATGCTATAGGTAGCATAGTAGTAGGAACGAGATCAAAAAAATAAATATTTCAATCTTTGGCCACTTAGCTCCCCACTCAGTTTAGTATATCTCCCGTAAAAAAAGTGTTTTTATATGCATCTCTGGGAGGGTGCGGGTCAAGGCCTAATTCCCTACTACTATATATATAACAACCTATGTCTACAAGGGTTTAAGTTTATGATGATTTAAAACTCTCCCTGCAGGTTAGAGAGAGAAAGGTACTTTTATTTCTCTATAAAATCTTTTATCTTCTTCTCTTTATTTTCCTTCTGCCTAAAAGTATTAAATCGAATGGGTTCAATGCTTAGGGAGAAATTAAGTAAGTCAGGATTTATAATTGTATTCATGATTTAGTGTTATTTTTTTAGATTCCTTAGATTTACCTATTTCTATTTTTTTATGATTGTTATATTGGCTTGTTCTTCATGTTCTTAAAACTGGTATGATTGTCACACTAATATTGGTACACACCTAGTCTACTTTCATGTTAGCACACTTATTGATATCCCCTGGGGAATAAAACCTAGATTTCCTTGGAATAATGATAGTCCGAGACCATATAGGTGTGCGTGTACGTTATTGAGCAACGTTTCCTCTGACCATACACTAGACTTAGCCATAAAATTATCCTGAATTGTCACAGATAGAGATAGTGTTAGTAGAAAACTAGGGTTAGAAACCTTAGAGCCATCAATAACTTTCTTCATCACCTTTGCCTTTGTTGGCCTAGGATAAGAATTCATGGTGAACTTACCGGGATGTAATCACATATGGGAGATTTAGATCGAGACAGGAGGCAAGGCTGTTGTTGCACTCCCCAAATAACATAGGCAGTGCAGATAAAAAATTACATGTGCCCCCTAAGTGACAAGTATGAGGAAGCCCTTACCATTTACCCTTCCACATGTCATAAACACTATAATATATTTAGATAACTTTAATGTGATAGAATCGGAGATAAAAAAACACTAATCATGTTACGAAAATACTCCCCAAATGTTAGTTTATATAGTTCAATATCGTGTGAATTTTATTGCTACTAGTAGTTAGTAAGCCCCTCCCACCCTTCCCAAATCATGTTTTAGTAATACAAGCTATTCCTGACACTTGTTGGATTAATGACCCGTTTGTGGTTGTGAGTAGTTAACATTAAAATTCCCAAAATTTCTGTGGATATTCGAGGTCTTGCCACTATGTAAATCATAGGAAGCATAATAGTTGGAACCGGAAAAACAATATAAATTTCTATCTTTGATCACTTAGTACTCCTCTAAGTTTAATAGATTTCCCATGAAAAAGGTGTATGTATTAGCGATGCCGGAATGAGCCTGGTCAAGGCTCAATTCCTTACCACTACATAAATCGACCCATGTCTACAAGGTTTTAAATTTATGCTCATTTAGGACTCTTATGTGTAGGTTAGAGAGAGAAATAAGCTCTTCCTTCTATCTAATTTTTCTCTCTCTTCTTCTCTTTATTTTTCTTCTACCCAAAGGCATTGAATCCAATGAAATATTTTGGTTCAATGCATAGGGAGTAGTTAATTTACTTGGGGTTTATATTTGTATTCATGATTTGGTGTTGTTTTGTAAGATTCCTTTGATTTACCTATTTTTATGTGTTTATGATTATTATGGTAGCTTGTTCTTCATATTCTTAAAAATTGCATGATTGTCACTCTAAGATTGGTACACACCGTAGACTACATTCATGTTAGTGCAATTATTGATATCCATTGGGGAAGAAACCCTTGGTGTACTTGGGGTAATGATAGTTTGGGACCGTATGGGTGTGTGCATGTCGGTTTCTGAGTCAACGTTTCGATCGACCATACACCGGTCTTAGCCAGTAAATTGACCAGAAGGGTTACGGATATAGATGGTGTTAGTAGCAAACAATGGTTAGAAACCCTAGAGCTATCGATAAGCATTCGTTAGAAATCCTAAAAACTCTTTGCCTTTGTAGGCCCAATATAAGCATTTGTTGTGGAGTTCCTAGGACATTATGGTACGGGGAGAGATTTTGATATGCAAACCAGGCAGTTGCACTCCCCTAATTACAAATGCGGTGCTGAATGATGATTACATGGGCACCGTATGTGAGAGGCATAAGGAAGTTTTGACCATTGTCCCCACCACGTTTCATAAACAATAGAATAAGTTTTATATATCTTGAATAAGATATAATCAAGGATTGAACCATCACCGGTCATGTTACACAAATACTATCCAAGTACTAGTTTATGTGGTTCATTCTTGTGTGATTTTGCATACTAGTAGTTTTTAGTAACCCCCACTCCACCCTCAAATCCTGGTTTAGACATACTAGCCAATTCTGACACGTGGTCGAACTGACAACCCGATCGCAGTTGTGTGTAATTAACTTTTAGATTCCTAGCCTCTCCGTGGAAGACCCAGGTCTTACCCATATCTACACCATAGGTAAAATAGTAGTAGAAATGGGAGAAATAGTGTAAATTTATATCTTTGACCACTTATCTTCTCTCTCGGTTTAGTAGATCTCTTGTCAAAAAGGTGTATTTATTAGGAACAACGGGAGGGGTGGGTTCTTTACTACTACATATATATATATATATATCAAAATATGTCTACTAGGGTTTAAGTTTATGCTCATTTTAGACTCTTAAGTGTAAATTATAGAGAGAGAGAGAGGAGCTCTTCCTTCTCTCTAAAATCTTTTCTCTTCTTCTCTTTATTTTTCTTCTGCCCAAAGACATTGAATCTAATGAAATATTTGGGTTCCATGCTTAGGAAGTAGTTAATTAACTTGGGGTTTGTATTTATATTCATGATTTGGTGTTTGTTTTGTGAGATTCCTTAGATCTACCTATTTCTATGTGTTTGTGATTATTATGTTGGCATGTTCTTCATTTTCTTACTAATTGCATGGTTGTCACACTAAGATTGGCACATACTGTAGTTCATTTTATGTTGGTGCAATTATTGATATCCCTCAGGGAAGGAAACCTAGATGTGCTTGGGGTAACGATAGTCCGGGACCGTATGAGTGTGTGCATGTGAGTCACCGAGTTAGTGTTACGATCGACCATAAGCTAGTTTAAGCCAGAAAATTGGCTCAAAGGGTTACGTACGAATACAAATAGTGTTAGTGGCAAACTAGGTTAGCGTTACGCAACCCTAGAGCCATGGATAGAGTGCTTCACCCCCTTTGCCTTTGTAGGCCTAAGGAGAATCATTTGTGGTGTAATGCCCGAGACGTAATCGTACGGAGGAGATTCAGATCTGCACAACATGCAGGGCCATTATTGCACTCCCCTCATTAAAGAGGCGGTGCCAATGGAAGATTACATGCGCACCCTACGTGATAGATATGGGGAAGTGTAGACCATCGGCCACACCATGTGTCATAAACACAAGAATATGCTTGTACATCTTGTATGTGATTGAACCGAAGATCGAGACAACACCGATCATGTTTTGCAAATACTCCTCAATTGCTAGTTTAATATAGTTTTAATCTCGTGTGCTTTCGCATGTTAGTAGCTGTTAGTGAACCCTCCCCCACCATACACACACACCCCCAAATCTTGTTTTAAGCAATACTAGTTATTCCTAGCACGTGGTTGGATTGATGACCCAATCACGGCTGTGTGTAGTTAACTTTTAGATTCCTAACATCTCTGTGGATAACCCCGATCTTGCCACTATCTATCCCATAGGTAGCATAGTAATAGGAACGGGAGCAACAATATAAATTCTTATCTTTGCTCACAGTCCCCTCTTGGTTTAATTAGTGGATCTCCCATGATTTAGTAAGCGACGCCGGGAGGGGGCGGGTCAGCCGATGTCTCCACAATTTATCTACGACGTCGCACTTACAGGTGGAGAGACAACCTTACCGACGTCGCATAAACCGGTATCGATTTTATTTGCGATGTCGCCCCCTCAAAACGATGTCGTATTCATTAAACTTCCACGCCAGCAACCATACGACATGAGTGGCTAAGAGCATGCGATGTCGCTCTTATTTACCTGCGACAGTGGCTTGCGCGAAGTCATAACTATCCTCTCCTATCTCAATTTACCCGCAACTTCGGTTGTTTTGCATTCCGACGTCGACCGGAATGGCCTCGTAGATATGGAACCTATCATCGGCATTCTTTCTTGGACCGACATCGGTCACAAAACCTGCCGACGTCGCTCCAAAACTGGGGTAAAAGATACCTTTTACCTCGGTTATGAATCGAGGTAAAAGTTGTACTTTTTATTATTCCAGTATTTACCTCGGTTTTTTGGGGACTAAAAATTGAGCTAAAAGATCTTGTAGAATCGAGGTAAAAGGTCATGTTTCTTGTAGTGAGCGGACCTAATTGGCTTGGTAACTTGTTGCAAACGCAGGGCATTGCCTGCAGAGGGATGGTTCTCATTCTGCAATGACGACATTTGGTTTTAACAAAATCAGGAGATATTTGAAGATCAAAGCATGGAATCTATTATTCTTGCAGCTATGGAGGGAGAAAATTTGCGCAGGTCCAGGGAGGCAAATCTTTGGCCAGAGCGATTATCATTGAAACTGCACGCACGCAAGTTGCTTTGGCTACCTGATTCAGAAATGAAAAAAATAAAATTTATGCAGATTTATCAATCAAATTCTCATTTTATGTCGTATGTCTTATTTTCATTCATGTTTACCATTCTTAATAAACAAGATGCAATTTAATATAATTGTTTTTTTCATTTTAGTTGATCAGATGTGTGCGAGTCATGGGCACATCTAGAGTCATTTTTAGAGTTATTCCTTCTTGTCAAATTCTATATTTTCATTTGAAAAATGAACGGTAAATATATCAATGACGTGAAAATAAATTTTTTACAATAAGCCAATAACCATCAATGTTTTAATTGTAATAACTCATGAAATTGCACGAAATTTCACATACGTGCACACATTTTGCCTATATTCTAATATTGGCTGTTGGCGCACTCATGTAGCCACAAAATGAGATGGAAAAATACTCCCTCCGTTTTTTAAACATTGGCTCACTTTCCTTTTTAGAATGATTTTCTAATGTTGACTCATTTCCCTTTTTGACAAATTTTAGGTTGTTTTGATCCACACAATTTACTTTTTACTCTTTCAATACATTCTCAACCACTAATTCCACCTTCCTAGATCTAAGTGTCAAAAGTAAGTGACCCAATGTGAACTGGAGGGAGTAGGTATGATTAAAAATCGATGCCCCTTCTTATCATTATTTGTATGATAAAAAAAGAATGAGTCAAATAGCCGTTGCCGCCTGCTAGGTAACCTTCACAAAGTTGAACCGGTCCGGGCTCTTACCAGAAGATCCACGAGCTCATCAATTACAAGAAGTACTTCAAACTCTCAGGGATTCACCGGAGGAGCTTAAAAAAGATGTGGTGGTGGTGGAGCGAGGTGAAGAATTATCGATTGCCGATATTCTTTAATCTCTACATTCAACTTCATAGCTTTTGACACACTGAAAAGGTTGTGCGAGGTGATAATTTTGTAAGCATGTTTATGACAATCGAATTCATGCTTTATGTCGTCGCATGTATTAATTTTCATTCATGTTTACTCATAACAAAAGTGATGTAATGTTAAAGGATTCCATTTTTTTAATGGTTAATCTTAGTGCGTGCAAGTCATGGGCACACAAGTTAGGCATTTTTAGAGCTATTTTTTCTTATCTCATTCTATATTTCTATTTTTCATTTATGTAAAATGAAAACCAGTTTCAGTACAATCACTTTTCCTGACATTTTGCAAAATAAGAACATCGTGCACTAGTGTCTAGTGGAACTTCTCCAGGACCAACCAAACAAATAATATCAGAAGGCTGCATTCAAACTGCAAGCACTTCACCTCATCCACCTTCCATGGATCTTCTTCATACTTGTACCACCTAACCAGCCCTTCGTCGCATCTCTTTGCTGACACATGATGCACGACTCACTCGTGCATGTCACGAACTCACGTAACCTTCTGAAGAATTGAGTCGTCAATGCGATTGAGAGATTTCTTCAGTCCTTCAGGATTTGAGATGTGACGGATGTCTATGAGAAAGCAATTAGAGATGTTGAGCCTTTTTCCAGTTGTCGCCGCCGTCTGAAAGAATGATTAGAGAATCCTTAACAATTGCATTGCATAAGAGATTCAGAACTTTCAGATCAGGAATACATGTGACCGGAGTTGTAGCAAAATCTACGACACGGGGACTCATTATTTCAAGTTCGGAGAACTTTTTGCAATTCTTGGATATTTCCCCCATAAGATATTGGGGATTACTGTAGGGATGCTAAGCTTAGTTAGT
>JAUOBV010058709.1:0-13757 GCA_032360425.1 Rubia occidens
CAGGGAAGACATCGGTGGTGTTTGGCCCACCAACTACGGCCCCAATCAGACGGTTGGGATTGGGGTTGGGACTCATGAAGTAGCGAGACCCCTGCTTGCAGCCGATGTGGGTCGGGTGGGCCTGGATTGATGGCAATGAACTGCCCCGGTGATGTATCCTCTGTGGGTAGCGCTGCCCGTACCCCACCATGTACGACATTCTCATAGGATTATCCCCAAGAATGTAGTCCACCTATCCATACAAACCATTCATTCACACGAAATGGGGAGGAGGTATATTGCCCTCATAAAGTGAAGCTATGTAAATAAATCAAGATATAATAATAGGACTAGGATAGTTCAAAGCTGTCCATCAAAGTGGTTAACACTGTACTATTGAGTATTGCTGGATACTGGGCAGGAATTTTTAACATACCTGAAAGCATACATGAAAGGATAGTGGTGATTTGTAGAAGCTTCTTATGGGGAAGTGAAGAGGGAAGTAGAGGATATACCCAGCTGCTTGGAGTTCTTTAAGCAGAAGCAAAATCTCAGGTGGAATGGGAATCAAATATCCATCATCTTGGAATAAGGCTGCCCTTTGCAAACAGATATGGGATATAAGCTCTAAAAAATATTTGTTGTGGGTGAAGTGGATACAGGCTTATTACTTGAAGAATGAGAATTTCAAAGACTATAAATGCCCTGAGAGCAGCAGTTGGGCTTGGAAGAACTTATGCAGACTGGAGGACAAATACTTAGGGGATCTAAGTGACTGTACCGACAAATCAGGTGGGTTGAAGTGAGTTCTGTATACAACAGAATGAAAGGAGATAGAAGGAAGTATGTTTATGCAATTATTTTATGTGGAATATGGATGCTTTTGAAAGGTTTCTTACCTACAGTAAACAGGCTTCTGTCACATGGAGTACTTAACATGAAGCAGAAATGTGTCTTATGTGATTTTGTTAATGATGAAGTTTCTCATCTGTTTATTGGATGCTCTTATATAGCTGAAATATGCAGAAGGATGAAGTTAACTTGGCCAAAAGGTATGAGAGAAATGAAGAAATGGCTGCTGATGGCAGTAAGAAGGAAAATGAAAGGCAAGGTGATGAAAATGACTGCTGTGAAGCATAGAGTCTGGATGGAGAGGAACAAAAGGATTTTCCAGAAAGAGAGTTTGAAAGCAGAAGTTATAGCTACTCAAACAGAAGATGAATGCAGATGGAGGGAGGAGATGAAATGGAAGAAGAAATTGGATGAACAGGCTGAGCTAAATGCAGAAGTATGAGTATGGAACTGTTTTACTGTAAATGATTGTATAAAATAGTTTGGGCCGAAAAGAAGGTAGGACTTAGAGGGCTATATGTAATGGGCTGGAGCTGAAAGCCCAAAATTTTCCTTTGGTTGGATGTGATTAATAGAAAGCCTTCATCAAAAAAATAATAATACTATCATCAGAAGATATTTTTCCAAATGATTAACGGCTATTGCACTACTAATAAGTTCAGTTCTTAACCACCTTCATATATTGAGAAATCACCCCATATATTCGATACACTAATAGCGAACTCCCAAAAAAAGAGGTAGAAATGCACTTATACTTTCTTACCCAAGTAGCCAATGCATACTTTGCTGCACCTTATTACTTCCTCAAAAGTATGCCCAATATCATGATACCATTACTTTTCATCCTTTTCCTACATATAATTACAACATCTTCATACGCATTAACCACTTGGATAGGGGGCTTATGGTATATGCTTTCCCTACTTATGTAAAGCCTGGAGAAAATCTAGCATTCCTGATCTTTCAAACCAAGTAAAAGGCTATCCACTAGAGAAGAAAGGGGATCACGCTAAAGAGAAGCACTGTCCGTCAGAGATAAGAGAAGCAACTAATTTACGGTAAACAAACTAAGAAAACTCAGAAGAAGGAAAGACTCTCATCTATAACTATGTCACTAAAATAATAATCCATGGACATGGCTGATGATTTGCAGGGATTGCGGAATACATCTGACGTAAATAAGTGATCTGAACAGCAGAACAGGTAACAATGTATTTCCCTAAGATGGCCATATGTTGTTATCCACTAAACTAACTCAGGCATTGGAGGAAGATCCATGGGACTTCCCGGGGTCTTATTCTACAAGTCTCAGGAAGTTAGCTGGGAGCATTGGGCCGATTCCAGACATTATGATGGTCCAGAAGAAATTCCCTGCATCACCTAGAAATTCTCTGTCTGATGTGTTTACTCCAAAAATTCCACTCATCTTTCCCCTTGTAGCGCTCCCAGTGTTTAACTGTTGATTTTTTTCTTAGCTCTCAGTATCACGTATGTACTTGTTTACCATCTTTGTCTTCCAATTTCAGTAGTTGTCGCATGCCTTTTTAAAATGTCTGTTCTCACTCTCTTCCATTGATCCGGGGTCAGCTTGTTTTAAAAGTTGAAGCTTTCCTACAGTGCAACATTCACACATATCAAAATTAGAAATCTTTTCAACACAAATATGTCAGATATAAAATATTGAGAAATTTTAAGAGTTACTAAAAATATCTTTCCAGGCCTCATCCTTGACATTGTTTAGGACCTCGCGCTAATTTTTCTAGATCCAAATTTGATGCGCCGACATAATGCATAATTCCAATATGCAACCAAATCGGTACAATTCTTTGTGAAACAATTTGGTCTTTGTGACTTTCGAATGCCACCAGAACCAGATTGTTTTATATCGCAAGCATCACCTACTGACATGTAGCAGTGCCATGTTTCTTTCACCAAGTGGTAATGTCAAACTTGTCAAACGCCCCTGCCTCCGCCCCTACCCCGCCTAGCACCAGCCTTTGGAACGTCATCATTTTTGGGTTTTCCTTTTTTTCACTTGCGCTCTAGCTCCGACTTCGTCAAGGAAGAATCTATGGTATATGATAATGGAGTACTATGTTCCTAAAATTTAATGTTGAGGGAAGCCATTGGCTTCACGGTTTTGGGTTTCAGATGTTGTTCCTTTTCCTCGATCGTTATTTTCTTCGGTTGTGGTCCACTCCTCTTCCTCTTCATATGGGCCTTCTTGGATTTTGGTGACATGTATGATAGCTTCAAAACAATGGTAAAAAAAATTTAGGTCATTGCAAGGCTGTAATTAACTATGAACTTAATGAATTTACACAATTTACATACAAACCATGATAATATGTTATGAAACCCAAGAACTGTACATGGGCTTACAAACATAATCATTGACCACATAAAAGCAAGAACTCAACACTATTATATCCATATTCAAGAATCACGCATACATTGGTCAAACGCATGAAAGGATCCTATTCCATAACATACTACAACCACATATATACATTCCCAAGTGACCATATTAAAGAACACAAGAAGATCCTCATATGCAAACCCATGTCTAAGATAACAAACAACAACATTATATGATGTATTGTATTGAGGAAAAAAATTAGGCAAAAAAGATTGAATTTCATTCTATGAGATATTTCATCGAACACATTGCATGCATAGTAATAACAAGAAACGAATATAGAAACAAAAGATTTTCTCCACTAGATTACATACATTCGAAGGATAATAAGATCGAATAGTTATTTAAGGTGGAATGCCCGGAGCTTTGTTTTGAACTTCAAATGGGTTCTAAAGGATAGTGTGTAATCAAAATAGGAGTGGTTCTTGAATCTTATATAGTATGGATGAGCACTGGAGTGTAATGAAGGCGTAATGAAGTGTAGATATTGTGTGTTTAAGGATGATTAATAGAGAAGATTATCATGGGTTGATTTGGAGAAGATGAAGTTTTTGGACGTTACAAATTTACTTTAAATTCCCCCGAAGTCGGCACCGATATATAGGGGAGGATACCAGTGCCTAGTTAATTTAAAATCTAGCACATTTGATATGAAAAAAGTTAAAGTATAGAGCACCAACACATTATTGGTGCCTATGAGGCGTATATTTGTGCCCAAGTAAATTGAAAGTAGTTGTGTATGGCTGGTTTAAATGGCCTTTTAATATATTTTGGGGACTCGGGAGCAAAGAGAAAAACAAATTCCTAAGTATGGAACAATGGTATGCCTACCGATGCTTATTTGGGTTATACTGGTGCCTTCATGGTGACAAAGGAGGTGCGTACAACTGCTTTATATAGGCAACCTTTATTTTTTTGGGAACCGAGAGCAAACTGGAAAAAAATTCTAAGTATAGAGCACTTGTAAAAGAAATTGGTGCTTATGCATGTTATACCATGGTCAATGTTGATTTAAAGTAGTTGCGTACGACTCCTTTGAATGGGTGCACTTTTTTTGGACCAAAGAGCAAAGAGAAAAAAAATGATTCTATGCATGGAGCCCCGGTATTCTGGCTAGTGCCTATGCGCTATTACCATTGCAAAATCCAAAAATTCAAAAAACATCCCTCCAAATATTTTGTCGAGAATTCAAAATTTTCATTTCCCTACAAAAATATAGCACCGGTATGAATGAAATGCAGCCAGTGCCAGTATTTTTTCCCATCAAGTTCACTTTTTAATTAGGTCCATGCACAAAATTTTGGGGCGGAAAATCACAATAGTGGCGACACAAAATGCAATTAAAAAAGAGATGATCGTGACTTTGAGATTAGAGTCTAGACGGGTGAAAGAAAGTGCCTTGAACACATTTATGAAAAATTACACAGTGGCCAAAAATGCATTTCGATATTATCCATATCTCTGAATCACGAGAATCTGGTTATTCTTGCCTAAATATAGAAATGGAAAATATATTATTTTTGCTGATCAAATGTGGAAAAGCTATAGTACATGTTCTAGAGTAAATTATAGTTGATTACATAGAAGTAACAAAAAGAAATTGGGAACAATTATTGATATGTTTGTGCGCCCAACCCCTGATAATCATTCTGTTACGGATTTGGAAAATACATTGAGAGTGTTCGGAGTACCATCACGTTCGAGCATATTTGAATTTGGAGTTACGAGTAAAGTTTTGAACAATTGGGTCCCTCCAAGAAATTTTGAGGCATCAAATAACTAAATTGGCAACACCAAAATGCAATTCAATAATATACAATTGCGACTTTGCAATTTGAGAATGTATGAGTGAACAGAAGGGTCTCAAAATTCAGTATTGGTTACTTGAACGCTTTCTTGAAAAATTACACTATGGCCTAAAATTGTGTTGCGCCATTATCAATCTCTTTAAAATACACGAATTTTGTTATTCTTACCTAAATATAGAAAAGGAAAAAAAATTGGATCAAATGTGGAAAAGTGATAGTACATGTTCAAGAGTAAATTGTAGTTGATTATTAAGAAGTAGCAAAGGGAAATCGGAAAGGATTATGGATATGTTTGTGTGCCCTACCCATGATAGTTATTCCATTATGGACTTTGAAAATACATTAGGGGTATTTAGGGTACCATCACGTTCGAGCATATTTGAATTTACTGTTACGAGTAAATTTTTTACTTGTTGCACTTAGGTTCCTCCAAGAAAGTTGGTGTCATCGAATCATGGAATTGGCGACACCAAAATGCAATCACCATGACAAGATTGCTGCTTGCAAATTTGTGCATGAACAGATGTACGAAAGGGCCTAGATTCAAAATAAGGATTAGTTGAACACAATTATGGAAAATTATACCGTGGCTCAAATATTTTCATAAAACACCAACCCTTTTAAACCGACCGGTATTTTTTTTATATATTCTTGCCTCATTATGTGCGATCATTTTCTTTATTAGTTGCGCTGAAGCCGTTAGTGACTTATAGATGTTTAAATAAATAAAGCTACGCAATTATTCATCTGTGTTTCTGACATTCTAGCATAATATTACGAGAAAAAAATTATCTAATCACCACGGTTCACATTATATTATCCAAATTTAAAATAATAATAATGCAAAAATGGTTCTGTTTCTCACAATTGAACAATATTCTCTGTATCTCGTGAATTGGTCCCCACATATGCATGCTCGTTGTTGTCTATCTTGCGGTTGGACAGGAAAGTTCCAACAACATTAATCGCATCTGAGAATTGGTAGCTTAACATATTTCCCACGTGATCACTACATGTTCTCTGAAACAAGGAATCTGTAAGCAGGTTCTGTATACCTACCTCTAACGTCGTGACTCTAGATTCAAGTGAAGGGACCATCGGTTCACGACCTTGTTTGTAGAAATATTGTAATGGAATCTTACCCATTTGATGTCCATATATGTCATGGGAATAGTGAGGTATACCCACTTTTGAGCATAGTGACGATATGAGGCTGCATAAACCGTAACACCCAAACTTGTCCAATTTCATTCTCAATCTATTGAAAATTCATTGTCAACATTCCATCCAAGTTTCGTCTTTATTGCGTGCAAGTATGCGAGCCTCATTTGTGTACTTCTGTGTTCACTTTGAAGGGGTCCATATGAGATGCTACCAAGTGATACCACCATTTATTTCGGGAGTCAGTGCCTTCTTGGGAATTTTGCACCAACCTTGTTTAACTAGTGCATCGACGTTGGTTCCATACCTAGATAGCCCTTACGATATTTTTTCCAATCAGATCATCATAATCATAAAAAATTCCATCTACATTATGAAATGTGATGAATTCATCCTAGTCGCATAGAATATTGGGCAACTCGTACAAATGGTTTATTGATTCCGAGTGACAAGTTGATAGGTTTTCCCTTACATAACACCTCATCCCACCTCTCCCCGCACCTAAACTTTGTGTATAACTCATTAACGATAGTCAATCTGAAAGTAGTTGGTGTGTTGCAAATTGTTTTCCTAAGGAACCAGATAGTTTCTTCGAATGGATGAGACGTCTCTCTTCCCCTCTCTGGATAAGGATTGTGTATTCTGTAAGTTTGTTCAAGAATCCTTTCCTCCTTGGACAGAAAAGTATCATCTAGGTGCTTGCTATGGGATCCAATGCCCGATGATGACAGGGATGCCTTGTGTGTCCTCTTCAATGGAGTTTTTGGTGCCATCTCCTATAAAACCTATTCAATAATTTGATCAAACAACCTTTATGCAAACACAAAGTAGAAAAACTAGTGTCTACAAAATATGAACAAACATTCCATGACAACCCACATAACAATAACAATTGAACACAAGGTATTGTTAACATAATAGAAATGATCTACATAGGATATAGATCTTCATTTGCTCATAAAATAAGAGCCTCGTTTATATGTAATGGAAAGTGAAAATCATCGTATTCTTGTTAAAGTGAGCTAAATTTGAAAATTATTAACCACAAATATGAGCTTACCTTCTTGGTTGTGAATTGTTACCAGGAAGGTGTGAATATGGGTGTGTGAAAGATTTGGGGTTGAAACTATTATGCTTTGAATTCAAAATGAGGTAGAACACACAAGCGATTTACTTTTAACCCTAAAATCGAAGTCAGAGCATATAATGAGTTCCCTACCAGTGGTTATGTTTTAGGAAGGAAGCTGTTGGGGATGCTTTAAATGACCATATTATTATTTTAAAGTGACCGAGAGCAAGTGGAGTTAAAATTTCTAAGTACCCAACACCGGTAAGTGAACTGGTGCCTATGTTATAACTGAGTAGTTGTGTGGGACTGCTTTAAATGCTCTTTTAAATATTTTGTAGATGCGAGAGCAAAGACAAAAAAATATTTTGAATTATCCAGCACCGATAAGTGAATCGGTGCCATTTTGGATAATAATGGTGCCTATGTTGTTTCAAACAGACTTCAAAATATAACATCTTTCCATGTAGTACAACATGCAACTTCTCATTTCCAGGGTCTTTGATCTAAAAAAATATGGTGTGCATGAGCGGCTAAGATGAACTTGTCATCGTCTTATTCCACTCGATTCAGATCCACCATTTTGAAACCCATTGGTTTCCTGAATGAAGCCTGGTCCCATTTTCCACCCACCTGCACTTAAATATAACAACTTTAAACTCATCATAATTCAACTCTCAAATTTCATCAATCGCCCCATAAAATCTATCACTGCATCAATAGGATTTTTGTCTTTCTTGCTAGCTTGCCACATCTATTAAGATTCAATGTACACACTACTGTTTTGTGTGTTGTCCTTCTCCAACATAGTGAAACTAAACATTAAAGGGTACGCTACTATTTTGTAAAAAATATTGATTAACTTTCAGCAACTCAACATTAAAGGGTGTATAAAGTGTATATAAAGTGTACCTTTTGAGTGTGGAGTCCCACTTTTCCTACCACCGTGCTCTTGTTCAAGAACTTCAACCGCCCTCTTTCCAACCAAGTTCAAAGTACAATACTTAATGATCTTCTTGGTGAACGTAACCCTTAAACAATGCTAGTATCCGATTGGCTGCGATTGTGAACGTAACCCTTGAAAACCCCATTTGCCGCTCGAACAGGTACATCCAACGCATCCCCACAAAACTGCATATTCAAATTTCCCTAACCAAATGATTTCGAAGAAAGAAGGGGAAAGTACTTCTCATCTTACATAACACTAAAACCTTCTCTCGCTCCAACTCATTAAGTTGTTGCCTGCTTATATTATTTTGACAAATAGAGCTGAAGAAGAAATACATGCGTATAACAAAAAATCTAACGTCCCCTCCATAAAACCTCTGATGGCAACTTGCAATAATTTTTGCATTAGAACATGACAATCTTGCGACTTCAAGGGGTTAAGACGCAATTCATCATTCACGAAACGACTAACAATAGAAGAGTAGCCAGATGGTACCTGTATTCTTTGAATAAACTTATATACTAATCTCCTCTCATTGACTGACAGATTGTAAGGGCAGGAGGTAGGTATGGTCACTTCCCTCTCACCTCTGGGGCTAGATCCGATCAAATACCAAGCTAAAATAAAATTCTCCCTCACTAATCAAGCTATCTTTTTTCTTCCCGGGAATGCTAAGTAACATGCCACTTAAACTCTTGTACACATTTTTTTAAATATGCATTACATCCAAACAGTGACGAACCTCCAAATTCTCCAAGTATGGCAAATTAAAGAAAATTGATCTTTTCTTCCACGGTTTATCAATCGTGGCACCCACCTTAATTATCCTTTTCCCAAGTACAACATTCACTTTCTTCACCTTGTTGTAGATGGAAACCCTAGTCAATGGTTTAGGCACCTTCTCTCTCCTTCTCACCAACAAAATGAACCGTGTCATTTTGAAACTTGTGTTTCATTGGGAGAAATTTTTTGTAACCCAAATACACAGTCTTACAACCATTCTTCAACTACTAGAAATATTTCCCTCCTCAAATATGGGGACACACCTTCTAGCCTTTCAACACATAACCCGAATGATTAGTGTATGTCAAAAATTCATTTATCATACAAAAAAAATAATGGCTTCAACTTGAACACCGTTCCATGAAACCATCAAACACATCAACACCCGTGGACCAAAATTCTGTAAATATTTTTATCAGAGGGTCCTGTTACATATAAATGTCATTTTCGAGCTGTTTGATCCCCGAAATCATCAAAGGCATCAACACATACTTTCTCTTCATGTAAAAATATGGAGGGAGATTGTATATGGAAAGTATAACCGGCCATGAACTATTTTTTGATGACATGTTGCCAAAGTGTTTCATACCAGCAGTACACAAAGCCGTCCTCAAATTCCTTGGTTCAGTTGCAAAGTTCAAATACATCTTGTTCTTCCAATGATCTAGATCAGCCAAATGATGAATCATATCATCTTCATGAAAAACCATTCCCATGTACCACGTCATGTTCTTTTCATCCTTTGCGTTATTAAGAAATATTTTCAGCCTTGGAAGATAACACATGCATTTTGTAGGAACTTGTTTCCTTACCTTCAGTACAAACTCTCCATCAACAACCTAATTTTTAATTTTCTTATAACGAAACGCATGGCATATGGGGAAAGTCACCTCATGATCCAAATCACCCATATACAAAACAAAATCGTTGGGACAAGCATGCATTTTTTAATACTCTATTCCCATCGGACAAAAAATTCTCTTGGCATCATAGAGGTTGTCTGGTAACCCGTTACCGGATGGAAGTTTTCATTCAAAAACTTGAGCAACCAATTCATGCTAGTGTTGCTCCACGAACCAACTCCCTTCATGTTAAAAAACTCCATCAAACATGCCATGGAAGTGTCTTTCTTCTTTCAACCGGGATACAATGGTATATCCTTCTCACCTAAAATATTTGACAAAACCTCTAGCCTTCCCATAAATTCATGATCATACACTACCTCCTCACACATGTCATCCAAATTTACATCTTCAAAACACTCTCCTTCACTACCAAAAAGCACCTCCGACGATGTTTTTTTACCAAGAAGCGTCCAAACCAAATAATCTTTTGTAAACCATTAATGATGAACATGTACAAATGAAGTTTCAACATGCATGTACCTATTGTCAGTAAGGTTTCGATTCGTGAAATCACGACAGGAACTTAAGACTCACTTATTTTGACCAAAGAATTGCTCTATAAACTCATTCACGAAAAACACAAATTCATCGTTCAACCTACTAACATGTTTGCATACACATGCTTACCCATCTCGATGGCATGATGCATCTCTACAAATTAATGAATGTGTAACAATTATAGTTCCAAACAATGTTCAGTTCTATGCTACAACTTATTCAGATCATGAAAAATCAAGTTGAAATCCTTCACGTACAACATCATTACTACATTTTAAAAAAATACCCAACAATATCATATTCATAAACAAGGCATTAAGTACATCAACAATTCTACCCAATTTCATGACTTCAATGCAAAGCACATTAACATGATCAAACACACAAAGTATATATGCCTACAAACCATTTCTAACATATTCAATCATCAATAACTAACTTGATAGAATGTAAAAGCCACAAAAAATTTGGGTTGTGTATATTCACATATATATATATATATAGTGAGTACAAATGTTGTATAAGGTAGAATCAGAAATGGAAAATGATATATACAAAACCAATGAGAAAGGGTATTCCTTTCTTAACCTGATTCTAATTCATCGAATATTCTATTACCCCCTCCCCTCAAGCGAAGTGTGGGACTTGTCGCAATGCAAAACTTGGATTTTAAGAACTCAAACTAAGGACGAGGTAGACCCTTTGTAAAGATTTCAGTAAGTTGTTGGCCTGTAGGAACATGAGAAACCTTGAGCTTGCCAGAAGACACCATCTCATGCACAAAATGATAATCAATATCAATGTGCTTGGATGTCTTATAGGAAACCTAATTCTTAGCAAGAAAGAGAGTACTATTACTATCACACAGAAAAATAGGTGGCACACGAGAAGAAATGCACAAATCCCAAAGCATATTCATCAACCAAACTAGTTCCGCAGCAGTATTAGCCATTGCCCAGTATTCTGATTCTGAACATGAACGAGACACCGTAGGTTACTTCTTAGCACTCCATGAAACCAGGTTACTACCAAGAAAAATGGCATAACCATATGTAGACCTACGAGTCTCAATACAACGAGGCCAATCAGCATCAGAATAACCCAAGACTGGAAAATCAGAAGAATTCTAGCAAAACTGAAGACCATAATGTATTGTACCACAAACATAACGCAGAATTCGAGTGACAACTTTGTAATGGTGGAGCCTGCATATACTGACAAACCGTGTTCACATCATAAGAAATATCGAGACACGTAATGGATAAGTATTGTAGTGCACCAACCAAAGAACGGTAAAGTGTGAGATTTACGAATGGCTTGCCAGTGGTACCTGAAAGCTGTGAAAAAGCCACAAAAAGGGATGGAAATTGGGGATGAATTCTGCATGCCGACACACAATAAGATGTCTCTGGCATATCAAGCTTGCCCAAGAAACAAGCCATCGGAATTACGAACAACCTCCAAACACAGAAATATTGAAAAGTGCCAAGATCGGTAATCTTAAACTCCTGATTAACCCGATCCATAAACCTCTGGATGAGATGACCATCATTCCCGGTGAAAAAAATAAAGAGGTATCTGAAGAGCTGCACACAAAACTCAGGCTAACCAAGAAAGTACTGAAACGTTGAAACCAAGCACGAGGTTTTTATTTCAATCCATAAATGGCCTTGCATAGACAACAAACATGATCAGGGTGTATGTGATCTTTATAACCAGTAGGTAGCTCCATGTCACTAGGAGAATCAAGAATGCAATTTGAAAATGCATTTTTAACATCAAGTTGCTGCAAAGGCCAACTTCTGGTGACAACTATGGAAAAAATAGTATGAACAGTGGATGCCTTCACCATTGGACTAAATGTATGATCATAATCAAAACCAGGTAATTGTAAAAAGCCTTGAGCAACTATCCTGGCCTTGTGCCGATCAAGCGAGTCATCAGATTTGTAATTTAAACAATACACCCATTTTGATCCAACAACATTAACATTTGGAGGATGGGGAACCAAATCCTAAGTCTGCTGGGTGCGAAGGATACTATGTCAAAATCATAGCAGCAACCCAGTCCGGATCCTTGATCGCAAAAATGATGACTACGAGGCTCGTTCTTTGCAAATAAAGCACTTAGTAAACCCAAAATATCATAATCAGAAAAATACTTGAACCTCAAAGAGCCAGTGCGAGAATGAGTGGCCATCAGATACCGACAAGAGGGAACCAAAATAGGGGAGGGCACGGAACCTGAGGGCGGCAGCATGGAACATGAGGGCATCTTGGGACCGACAGGAGGCAAAATTGGAAATAGTGATGGAGAAGCTGGGCTCAGAGAAGCTGTAGACGACACCAACGAAGATGCCGCAGCCAGCGCGTGTGAGCAACGCGCAAACGGTGATGTCGTGTGTATGGCTCACGCGCGACCACGATGGCTGGAGGGGATTTCGATGCATCTGGTAAGGCCGCAGATGGTGTTGACCACTGTCGAAACTGAGGTTGGGCACCCTGATGCAGACGAATAAAAGTTTCTGAAGAGCCCAGAGTTTCTGGAAAATATGAAGTCTTTAAAATAACGGGTGATTCCGAAGAGGAGGATGACTCAAACACCTCTGATGGAACTAATGATGGCTCTAAAAAAGCTGAAACATCCAGTGAAGAAAAATCTGTAATAGTACAAGTACGAGAACCTATAAAAAAATTCTCATCAAACCGAGCATGACGAGTGCTGTATTCTCTCTTAGTGAGAGGATCAAGACATTGTTAGCCCTTGTACTGGGAACTGTATCCCAAAAATATGCACGACATTACTCCGGGGCCAATTTGTGTGCATAATAGGGCCTTAGGTAGGGGAAAACACGGCATCCAAATGCGTGAAAGTTGGAGTAGTCAGGAGAAGTGCCAAAAATAATGGAGTAAGGAGACTGACCAGCTAAAACCGAAGTGGTAGAAAAAACATTATACCAAAATGAATGATGAATACAAGAATAATATGGCATCGACAAACCAGTCTCAACAATATGACGATCTTCCTCTTTGTACGACCATTTTGATCTGTAGTATAAAAGCATGAAAGCTGATGATGAATGCCCTTAGAAGAAAACTCAATTCATCAAGAATATCTTTAAAACGAGCATAATATTCCTAAACAGATTGATCATCTAGACGAACTATGTATAAATGATCATAGAGATAAAGACGACCACAAGAATTATTATGATATTTAGTGGCTAAAGCATCCCATACTTGAGCAACAATGACTATACTGTCAACTGCCGACATAACAGAAGGAGTTAGGGATGAAAAATGAGCTGCTTGAACTAGCTGATCTGTCTGAATCCAAG
>JAUOBV010058816.1:0-13756 GCA_032360425.1 Rubia occidens
TTATTGATACTTATGCTATTGTAGTTGATGTTTATTCTGTTTAGTTAATTCTAGTTTGTTAGAGTTTATACTACTTTCAATTGACATTTCACGTTGTTTGTTGAGATTTATTTCAGTTGATGTTTTATACGTTTGTTTAGGTTATTATTTCGTTGATGGTGTTTAATAAATTTCCAGTGATATATATACGTTTATATCATTTTTGTTGATGTTTATGCTATTGTAGTTGATGTTTATACTACTTTCAATTGACGTTTACATGTAGTTTATTGAGATTTATACTTGTTGATATTTAATTTGACAATTTAAGCTTTGGTGTTGATGATTTATGATTTTCAGTTGAAGTTTCGTTAGTTTAATTTGATGTTTTAAGACTTTTAATTCAACGATTATTTTTATGTTTTATTATTTGTAATTGATGTTATATGATTTTGAGTTGATGGTATAAGTCTTGTTAGTTTAAGGCGATGTTTAATATATATATATATATATATTTATGTTTTCCTCTTTCTTTTTTCTTTGATATTTTTAGCGGCTTGCAGTAGGAGTGGAGTTGTGGAAAAGAATGGTGGAAGAATTGGAGAAAAGTCAGTGGGAAGAATTGGGGAAAGGTCTCGGGTTGTGGAGAAAATTGGAAAAGAATTACAGAAAGGTCCCTGTCTAAAATTTAGGCTGCCTTATTGGAGACCATCTCATATTTTTATTCTATATTTTTATTTAGTATAATATATTTCCTTTTTTACACTGACCACGTAGAATAGAAAGATGGACTGTCCATAACTTAAAAGTGTATTTTTAAATATTATATTATATTTTATAAGTTAAAACATGTGATGCATTTTTAAATGTGAAAATATAAGAAATATCATATAAAAAATATAATATTTAACTTAAATAATAAATTGTCTGAATTTAAATTTTTAGTATTTAATTTATAAGTTAAAACATGTAATAATGCATTTTTGAATGTGAACATATAAGAAATATTAAATTGTCCTTCTTCTCATACTTTCTGGGATCGAATCTTCGACTACTTTCTGGCACCGCATTCATGGCGGAGGCTGGGAACAATATCGATCACGTTCCTAAACAATCCTTCTCATATGCTTAGATACTCTCATCCAATTCACAATCTATCACTCAAAATCCTCAATCCGGATCTAACAAAAATTCCATTCATTCCAAGAAAAACAATAGAACATATGGGGGAACCAGGGCTTTGCTTTTTAGATGAAGAATGTGAGAAACTTGAGGCATCGCTAAAACTTACTCTAGTTAAAAAGTTTGCAAGAAGCAGACCACAACTTGATAAACTCGGGTGGGATTTTCACACAGCTGGATTTATAGGACACACTGAGATTCATCTTTTGGATAATCACCAAGTCATCATCCATTTTTCACTTCCAGATGATTACTTCAGATGCTGGATGCACAAGGTATGGAATTTTGGATCTTATTCATTAAGGATTACTAAATGGGTTCCCCCACTTTGATCCTAATGCAGACTCACCGATTGTCTCCGTTCGGGTGGCGTTGTATAGGCTCCCCCAAAAAAATTGATCCCTGGGCGATGATGTCAATAAGGAATCTAATTGGACATCCGGTCAAGATTGATAAAGCAACCCTCAATAGAACCAGACCTCATGTGGCAAAGGTGTGCTTGGAAATTGATGTCACTCAGCCCCGGAGAGAGAGAGAGAGAGAGAGTTTGGTTGAATTACAGAAACAAATGATCCTGGCAATATGTTGAATCCGAAGGTACCTGACTATTGTACTAAATATTTAAAATTAGGTCACATGTCTACCTCTTGCAGGGCAGATCATAATCAGAGAAATACAACTTGGAGGCCTAAAACTGATGAAAATGGAAGAGATTCAGGAAAGCATAACCCTTCATTATCAGGTTTGGTTGATAAGGAAAAATATATGAAGATTATTGTTTCTAATGAGTAGAACTCTAAAAATATAGGGGTTACAAGAATTAAGCAGATGTTCCTAAACTTGGAAAAGATGTAAATGCTAATGAAGAGGCTAATACTCATATTAGAGATACATCAAAATCTACTTCTCTTATTGTCACCATAGAAAATGACAAAACTTATACTGAGAACAATGATATAAGGCTTATTTCTTTAGCTGATGATAAAGGTATCATGAAAATTAAAGATAATCTGAATGTGTCAGCTTCTGAAAATAATCATGAATTAGAGGATGTATTAGAAAATTAACATAATGATCAATCTCCCCATCTTGATGAGATCCATAAAGTATCTATAGATAAATCTCCTAATGTTTCCGTTGAGGAAATTGTAGAATCTCAGGTGAATTAGAAGATACAACTTCAAAAGGAAGTTATGTTGATGAATCAGAAGGACATACAGGTAAATTTGGGTAATGTTTCTGATATGCTATCTCCTTAATACAGAAATCTAATTGATAATATTGATTTGAATTCAAGAGGTCACTGGTCAACTGAAGAATCTAATAACGACTACTTAGGAGACATAATTTTAAAACCTAATTTGGTAGCTCAGAACATATTCAATACTTTAATAAATAAAGAGTCCATGACTCAGGATATAAACATTACTGCATCATCAAATAAGTTAACAATTAGTAGGAGATACGAAAAGAAAGATTATAAAAGTTTGCCTAAAACAGTAAAAACTAGATCACAAGTTGACGTTGAATCTCTAAATAATTAAATGATGTCATTTAATATATGTGTATTAGGAAAGAAAAAGCTCAACTTAAAGTTAAGAATATAAAGAGGATGCATAATATATCACTGTTTGTATTTATTGAACCAATATTAAAATCTGATCAACTAAATTCCACCGGTTTTTAAACTGGAATATAATCTCTTTTATGGTGATCCCAGGGATAAAATATGGATTTTTTTGGTCTGATGATCTTAATGTAAAGATTAATTTTTTTTCATGATTAGTTTGTATTGGCTGAGTTAAAACACAAATCCATTTCATATAACTGGGATTCAGCTTTTGTGTATGGAAGACACAATAGAGCTGTTAGATATCCATTGTGGTCAGTACTTCAAGTTCATTGAAATAATCCTGTTATGTTAATAGGATATTTCAATGTTATAAGAGAACCAAGTGAATATCTAGGGCAGTGCCAGACCAACTTAAATTGCATGATGGATTTTAATGTGTTTATAGAAGAGAATCAGCTTGTTGAATTACCAACTGTTGGAAATAATTTTAAATAGGCGGGAGTAAGAAATGACAATGTTTTGTAGAGACTTGACATGGGACTTGTAAATGAATCCTTTTAAAACCTTTTTCCTAGCATTATCATTAGAGTTAAGGCTAGACACCCCTTAGATCACTCTCATTTATAGGTAACAATAGCTAACTTAAATTACTCTTCAGGTTCTAAAGATTTTAGATTTCAAAATTGCTGGATTACTCATAATGATTTCAAAATTAAAGCATCAGCTAACTGGAGTATGTCATGTGAGGGTTTGGAATGTTAAAGTTTTCACTAAAACTCAGAAGGCTAAAAGCTTATTTAAAAGAGTGGAATAGAATTTGTTTGGTAATGTTCAGGATAAAGTCAAAGAAGCTGAAGAAAAGGTTTTACATAAGGAATTAGAACATCAACAGATGAATAATAAATATACCAGATTGGAACTTAATAAGCAAAAGTTGAATTAACATTAGCCCCAACTAGGGATGAAATCTTTTGGAAACAGAAGGCAAATGTTAAACAGTTAGAAGTAGGAGACTCTAGCTCAAATTCTTTTTATGCCTCTGTCAAGGCCAAACATGCTAGGCAAGCTATTTCAAAGATTAAAAATGGTCAAGGCCAATGGAATAATAACCTAGATCTGATAGGAGCTGAGGCTGTTAATTATTTCTCTGACCTTCTAACTGCTGAAAACAAAGACATAGAAGGTACTGTTTCTTCTTCATTATTGCAGAATATACCAAGATTTATTTTAGATCAAATGAATGCAAATTTGATGGATGGAATAAGTTTGAAAAATATTTAAAATATAGTTTTTTGAAATGGATGGAGATGCTTCACCTGGTCCAGATGGATATCCAGGTAAATTCAATTATGAATGTTGGGATATTATAGCTACTGATCTCCAAAATGCAGTTAATGAATTTCTTGCTGGGTTGCCCATTCATAGAGAAATTGCTTCTGCCTTTATAGTGCTAATACCTAAAAAGAAAATATGCTCTTCATTTAGTGATTATTGGCCTATTAGTCTCTCAGATCTCTTAAATAAAATATTTTCCAGAGTGTACACTGAGAGATTTACACACCTTATGTCTTGTCTTCTATCTCCTGAACAATCATCTTTTGTTCAAAGTATAGACAGTCACGTTTTGTTCAAAGTATAGAATTGGTTGACAATCTGTTATTAATGCAAGAAATGAAAAAATTAAATAACAAATCAGGAGGATTTAATGTAATGTTCAAATTAGATATGATGAAAGCCTTTGATAGGGTTTCATGGTCTTTTTGAACACGATGCTTTTAAAGATAGGGTTTCATGGCTTAATAGTTAAGAATATAATGCGCAACATAGCAGCAACAACTTTTTTAGTTCTTGTGAATGGTAAACCATTTGGTTTCTTTTAATCTTCAAGAGGTATTAAACAAGGAGATCCGCTTTCTCCATATTTGTTTATAATATTCACTGAGGCATTTTTCAAGAAACCTTGGTTTACTTTCAGCCAATCAAGAATCAGTTACTTTCAATTGCCACACTCAGTAAATAGAATTACCCATCTTAGCTTTGCTGACGATACAATGGTTTTCACGAAGGCAAATAAAACCAGTTTGCAAAATCTGAGAAAATTCCTAAATACTAAGAAAGGGAAACTGGTCAAAAAATAAATTTGGGTTAATCTCCCTTCTATTTGTCTAAGTATGCTAAGTCTTTTCATAGAAATCTCATTCCTAACATCATTAGAATTTAGGCTGGATCCTTTCCTTTCTAGTATCTAGGATGTCCTATTTTTGTAGGAAGAACAAAACATACCTACTTTCAAAATGTTTTTGAAAAGATGGCAGCTAAAATCTTAATGTGGAAAAATAAATGGCTGAACCAAGAAAGTAGATTAATAATATTTAAGCATGTTCAATCAGCAATTCCTTTGTATATCTTAGCTGTGATCAAACCTACAGTAAGAATTATTGATAGACTACTTGTTTTATTTGCCAAATTCTTCTGGGGAACATCTGAGTTTGGCCAAAAGAAAACCTGGAGATCCTGGTCTAATTTAAGTAATCCACTTTAGAAAATGGTACGAGTGTTAAGGATTTTCATTTGGCCGTTATTAAGAGTTTCTCACTGAAACTCTGGTGGAAAATGCAAATTGGAAACAACATGTAGACTATGTTCATGTGGTCACTTCCAGACTATAAAAGGAATTCTAAAACTTGGAAGAAAATAAAAGGGATCAATCATATTTCTATAGATAATACAACTTTAGAGGTTGGAGAAGGTAAAGTATCCTTTTGGAATTCTAAGTGGTTAAATAGAGAGGCTTTGATAGATGTCTGGAACTGTGATATAGAGATTTCTTATCCACATCTCACCATATCTTAATTCTTCTATGACCAGGAAAATTAGTGCAATGTAATTAAATCTGGTATTTCTACTGATTTTCGTGCATCTATATTAAGAGAATTTACACTTTTTTACAATTACAAAGACATATTAGTCTGGAAACTGAAAGTACTGGACATCTTTCTTTAAGTTCAATTAATGAACTTATAAGAAACAAAACAAATACCAGGTTTCTTCATTTAAACACATGTGGTATAAATTAGTAACTAAGAAGATTAGTGTGTTTATATGGAGAATGCTAAATAGATTACTTCCTATCCCTGACATTCTTTAGGATTTCAATTTCCATTTTCCATCTATATGCTCACTGTGTAAGGAAGATTCAAATGATCTTCATCACATTTTTAATGGCTGTGAGTGGACAAGGATGATATGGGATGGGATTAATTCATTCTTTGATGTTGAAAATGTTCATTTCTTGAACCCATGGGACATATTTTTATCATTTTTAGAACATGGAAGTAAAATCAAAGACTTAGGAGATATGGATTAGATTACTTCCATCCATTACTACATAGTTCATATGGTGCACCAAAAATAAATGCATATATGATAATATTTCACCAAATAACGATACAATATGCTCTCAACTTACTGACATGATAAAAATAATTTTGAAAATCAATGGGATAAAATAGAAGAAGGTAGAAAAACATAAGATAGTGTCCACTTTGTTGTCTTTGGCTCCTGTGAATTCTGTGATGCAGGTCAGGAAAAATAGCATAGTGGCATGAAGATTACCACATAAGGAAGTAAAGCTCAATAGAGATGGTTCAGCTTTAAAGAATGGGGATGCAGGTGTTGGGATGGTGATCAGGAACCAACAGGGTCAAGTGCTCATAGCAAAAGTCATTTCCTTCAAATTATGGATAGCTTAGAAGCATAGATCAGAGAATTGATTATGGGAATGGAGACAACTTTTTTCGATGATTTTTCTGACATTCAAGTAGAGGTTCATTCTCTTAAACTACTCTTAAAAATGATAAGGAAGGAATTTAAGATACCATTGAGGTTTACAAACTTGACCAGAGCAATGTGGAAACTCTCATGTGAGACATCCTTTTCTTTTCAACACATTTATAGAGAATCAAATTATGTATCTGATGCATTAGCTAAGTTAGCTAGTTCAACCAAAAATAACCACACTTTCTAGCAAGCTACATTGCCTCAAAATGTTAAAGGACTTGTCATGTTAGATTCTAGAGAGTTTCCTTATGTTAGAATTTCAAAATAATGTTTCTTTGGATGAGATAGTGTTGCGGTTTATTTATATCGATATGTATGGAGATGAAGGAAACCAAGCCTGGTGTAAGATGCTGAAAGGAAGCACAAGGAAGCAAATTATTCTAGTTGTTCAAGGAGCACAAATAACTGAAAAATGTTGGCAGATGTTGGATTCTATTTTCAAAGCGCGGATGCTATATTTTTTATATTAAGTGCTTTAATCCTGGGGATTAGAGTACAAGGAGATAGAACAAGAGGTCACGTCTTCTTGTCAACATGGGGTATGGAGGCATGAAAGTGGTAGGCCGTTCTGGATTCTGACATGGGGACTAGGCATATTCTTTTGCTAACTTGAGTGGAGGAAAAAGGAATATGATTTCTATTGTGGCTTTATGCCTATATCTAGCATAATATAGATTCAATTAGAATGTTAAAATTCAGAGAAAACAGTGTAATATCTTTATTTACAGGTGTGGGGAGCCTAATAAATATCCCTCTCACTATTAGTGAATTTTTTTGTTTTTTTTAAAAAGTAAATAAGTGCAGTGAACTATCAATAATTTAAAAACAGGTTACCTGTAATGAAACGATCACCTTAAAATTAACTACATTAATCTAAACATCACTATTAAATATTCATTAATATTATTTAATAATTTTATGTTTATTTATAGAGAAGGTCTCATGCGACACAGTCTAAACTTTAAGCAGTGACATTTATGCAATTCTAACTCTATTCTAGCTCTAGGGACCTATATCCAGGGACCTATCTCTAATATATTTCAAGTACTTATTTCTAATATTTCTCCAAGGACTTTTCTCCATTTTCCCATCATTTTCCCGCCAGCTGCAATCGGCTAAAAATTTGAAAAAGTTTATTTTTTTTAAAATATTTAAAATGTAAAAAATCAATATGATCATCGAATTGAAAATCATTATTATCAGTTATAACTAGCAAAACAATAACAAAAAATCATAATTGCAGCAACATATATATATAAATCAACAAAAAAACAAAAAAAACATTGACTACAACTAACAAAACATCAACTGAAAATCATAAACTTTATAACCTAAAAATCATATAAACATCTACAAAGTTTAAATTATCAATTTTTTAAAAAGAAAACTACAGGCATTAACCTATATCACACAAAATATACAAACATCAACTCCTATCACCTAACATTCACTCGAAAAATGAAAAAAAAATACCAACATGTAAAAAAATACCCTACAAACATCAACCTATATCACCAAAAAAGTTAGAAAATTTCAACTCCAATCACCTAAACCTCACCTTGCAAATGAAAACATCAACATGAGAGGAAAAAAAACTAAATATATCAACCCATATAACCCCAAAAATACTGCAAAACATCAACTCATATCAATTAAATCTCACCCCAAAAATGAGAAACAATAACAGTAAAAAAAATAATCTAAAAACATCAACAAAAAAGCTTCAGTACCTCAAGAGTATAAATTCTTCACTCTGAAAGTCATAAGATATCAACAACTCTTTTTTATAAAAAAATTACAACTGTCAACCTATATCACCCAAAAGCTACAAACATCAACTCATAATACCTAAATCTCATTTGGAAAATGAAAAATATCAACATGAAAAAAAAATACAAACATCAACTATATCACAAGAAAAGGTACAAACATCAACTCCTATTATCTAAACCTCAGCCGAAAAATAAAAAGCATTAACATGAGAAAATTTTAAAAAACTACAAATATCAATTCATATCACCAAAAATACTACAAATATCAATCCATATCAAATACGCCTATCCCATATCACCCTAAAAAACTACAAAACATTGACTCATATCAAATACATCTCACCTAAGTAATGGAAAACATCAACATGAAAGGAAAAAACTACAAACATCAACCATAAAGCTACAATATCCCAAAAACTTAAATTCTTCAATATATATAATATATAACCGCGGTCAGCCAAAATATGTAAACTTATACCCAAGTTCCCACTTAGATTAGTGAGAATATGAATGGGTACAACTGTCTGCTTAGATGACTTTGGATACAATTGTACTTTCAAAAAATTGAGGGTTATATTTTTACATACTAAAGAACTAAGGATTACATAAGAACTTAGCTCTACATCATATATGGGTCAAATGTCAGACCCAATTCACATATAAGCTATCTTTGCAAAGTTTGCAAAGTGTTCGCACAACGAAGAGCGACCACGTGTTGATAAGTATGCACCGTGTAGTCAATGCTACTTATGCGGAGAAGCATCCTGTCATTATAGTGAATATTACACACGTAACTGCTACTCTTGTCATGATATATACAACGTGACTTACGTTATCTGCACAAGGGAAAGTTGCACAGACACCACGATGACCACGACCAACACGATCTATGCACCAGATGTCACCCCAACAATGTAGGCCCAATTGGTCTATAAATAGACAACAACTTGAGATATAAAGGTAAGCAACAATTAAGAATCATAGATACTATATTCAGTAATAAAGGATATTGACTTCGCTATTAAAGCCTTTACCCCGGATCCTAACCAGGACTTTGATTAAAGGATCCAAACGTCGATGTACCTGTTTGTTGCGAGCTAGGATAGTTACCATCATTTGGAAGGAACAACCCCATCATTGGCACCGCATGTGGAGGACTTTTAAGTCATGGTGTTGAAGACCAAAATATCAACAAGTCCCGTGACAGTGCGAGAACTTCTTAGAATATGTCGTTTATTCATAAACCCTTAGTTGACTAGGCAATTTTAAGCCCCTTGACATTGCAAAATTATGCAATTCTTCTATCAGCGGGGAGTGCTCCACCTCCTTCTCTACTCTGTGACCCCAAGTTTTGTTGGAGTCTTGACAATGTCCCTTCGTGGCTTCTTCACTCTTCTCTGTCCTTCTCGAGCTCCTGAGGAAGTTTTTGCTTGCCTCTCCACTACTAGAGAAATGACCTACGGCTTCAGTTCTACAACACTTATGACTTCGGTTATTATCCCTAAAATAATTAAAGTAAAAGGAGACGTGGTAAAAGTTCTCCTTTTACTTCGATTGAAAATAACCGAAGTCATAAGTTTTACCCAAATCGGAACAAAAATTGCAACCGACGTCAGGTGGATTAACTTTGGTTGTAAAAAACCAAAGTTTAAACGTTTTACCATAAATCACAATTGACATTGGGTGGGGTGCCCGATTTTGGGTGACCTGAAACCAACCAAAAGAAAACTATTGGGACAGAAATTGCTATTTTCTTAACGCAATTTATGCCCAATTTTGTTGTTGGTGGTTAGCTAGAATATTATGTGTTTTAGCAAATAGAGGGTTTAAATCACCTTGTTATTCACCCTGGTTTCCCTAATTTGTAAACATTTAGTGTCAAGTGCGTTTTACCTCTAATTCAGTCAGTTTCTAGATGTTTTTTGTGTGCTTATTGGAGACCATAATTTGATAAGTCCATTCACAAGTATGGTTGTAGATTGAAGGCCATCTACGAGGGTGGTAGTAGTTTAAAGGCTACTTATCGATGTGGTAGAAGGTTGTTTTTTCTAGAAGAGAAGAGGAGAAATTGTCAGGTTTTAAAGCAACAAGGGAAACAAATGTATATGGAACAAACCATGCTATGTGGCACAAACCTCGCACATTTTGAAGTTGCAAAATGCTCAAGAATGGTCACGAGGAATAGACCGTGTAAAACTACATGGTCCGTGCACTAATATTATACTCTATTTTAAAACATTTGATACTCATATATGTAATAGATTATAGGTTTTACTTTTGAGAATTGGATAATTTACCAATTAGAGGCTAGGATCACATTTCATCATTTTGTATCCTAACTCCTTGATTTGTGAAGTGTTGTTTAGTTGGAGCCTTCCATGACAGGCTTGAGGATTGAAGATTGGATTCGAAGCAAAGACTGAATCATTGGAAGAAGGTCATTCACAAGAATGGTAGAAGATTGAAGAATGAACGAAGAGAAGGCAAAACATTTGATACTATCTTTTAAAAACATTTCACATTTTATCATTTGATACTCTCTTTTTAAAACATTTGATACTCATATTTGTAATAGATTGTAGATTTTACTGTAGAGAATTGGAAACTATGCCAATTAGAGGGCTAGATAACATTTCATCATTCTGTGTCCTAACTTCTTGATTTGTGAAGTGTTTAATGTTTAGTTGGAGTATTTCATGATAGGTTTGATACTCATATTTGTAATAGGCTTTAGGTTTTACTTTAGAGAATTGGGTACTTTACCAATTAAAGGGATATGATCACACTTCATCAGTTTGAATCCAAGCTCCTTGATTGGGAAGTGTTTAATGTTTAGTTGGAGCCTTCCATGATAGGTTTGGGGATTGAAGATTGGATTTGAAGCGAAGACTAGATCATTGGAAGAAGGTCATTCACAAGAATGGTAGAAGATTGAAGAAGGACCGAAGAAAAGGCAAAAAAAGGGTGAAAAGCATTGGACCAGGATATGATAATTATCCGCGATGATTTAATGTCTCTAGATAGCATCTATGAAAAGATGTTTTTTAAAAAAAATGTTTGTCATCATATGATGCTTTTTTATATAAAAAAATTCAGCGATGTTTATAGGTTTATATCAATTTTTTTGATACGTATGCTATTGTAGTTAATGTTTATTCTGTTTAGTTAATTCTAGTTTGTTAGAGTTTATACTACTTTCAATTGTGTTTCACGTTGTTTGTAGAGATTTATTTCAGATGATGTTTTATACGTTTGTTTAGGTTATTGTTTAGTTGATGGTGGTTAATAAATTTCTAGTTATGTTTATACGTTTATATCAATTTTATTGATGCTTATGCTCTTGTAGTTTATGTTTATACTACTTTCAATTCACGTTTACGTGTAGTTTATTAAGGTTTATACTTTGAGGTTGATATTTAATTTGACAATTTAAGCTTTGATGTTGATGATTTACGATTTTCAGATGAAGTTTCGTTAGTTTAATTTGATATTTTGAGCCATTTAATTTAACGATTATTTTTTAAGTCTTATTAGTTGTAATTGATATTTTATGATTTTGAGTTGATGGAATAAGTCTTGTTAGTTTAAGTTGATGTTTAATATTTATTTATTTTTGATGTTTTACAATTTTTTCCTGATGTTTTCTTTGATATTTTTTGTGGTTTGCAGTAGGAGTGGAGATTTGGAAAATAATGGTGGAAGAATTGGAGAAAAGTTCTTGGGAAGAACTGGGGAAAGGTCCCAGATGTGGAGAAAAATGGAGAAGAACTGCGGAAAATGAATTTGATTTTACGTAACGAGCGATCAACATTGGCCTTCTCTGTAATAACACTTCAAAATTGAATTTGACCTTACTTAAGCAAAGATCAACCCTCAATTACCTTTCTTTGAACATAAGAAAGAATTTTTGACTACCCATAAACAGCAGTTAACGCCAACTTAATGTACTCTACATAAATACTTCAATATAGGTTTATCCTTATTTGATCAATGGTCAACCATCAAGCCACTCTCAATTAAAACTAAATAATATGACGAGTTTCCCTTAATGAATGATTATAATCTCATTTAAATCTCTATTAATACTCATAAAATGAGTTTGACTTTCTGTAACGAGCAGTCAACATTAACTTTTCTTTGTAATAAAACTTGAAATTTGAATGACTTTATGTAAGCCATGGTCAGTCCTTAATTACCTTTCCATATATAGTTAACCTTAAACATAAGAAAGAATGCTTGACTACCCGTAATCAGCGGTCAACATCAGCTTAATTTACTATATGTAAACACTTCATTATAAGTTAACCTTATTTAATCAATGGTCAAATCTCGAGCCACTCTCCTAGAACCATTAAAATGAAAAATTAAATTCGCAGTATAATAATAGCATTTTACTACAGTTTTCCTCTTTCTTTGGAGCTGATGGAAAGTATGTTGGAGAAATGAGCCTTACCAGATTATTCGTCTAACGACAAAACAATCTTGATACTCCACACTTCTACGATCTTTTTTATAATAATGACTTCTATCCATGACAAAACCTTCATTCCAACATATGTTTCATTAAATTATATATTCACACACTACCAAGATCGTTTTTGTGCTGATTCCCTTTGAAATAAAATTAGCTATACTATTATGTAAACAAAAATTGAAATTTAAAATCCTAATAACTAAATAAGGATGAGTTTCCACATATAAAATCATGTTTTCATAAAAAATATTGACAATAATAATGAAGTTTCTACATTCTCCCTGCAAATAGAATGACATGAGTTTATTAATTTACTTATTTCGTAAAAATTAGGAAATGCCTTAAATATTCAAACCCCCAATGGTTGACTGAACACTTTGTATTAGAGAAAAAAAATTAGTGGTCAACCTTTCGTTTTGTTACTCCGATCAAATTGACAAGGACGATAAAGAAAAAGAAGTCAAAACCAAGTTAAATAGGGTTAAACACATTTTCACCCAACGTCGTTAGGGTCTTCTCCCGATTTCGGGTAACCTAACATCGGATACACCTTTACCCGACACCGGGTGAGAGAATTTAACTTTAATTTTATTCTAACCAAAGTCAAAAGCATATTTTATATTTCATTTATTTAGTAACCAAAGTAAGATAAGAACTTTTTTACTTTGATTTTTATAATAACCAAAGTAAAAGAACTTTTAACTTTGGTTAATAGCCTTATTTTCTACAATTGAAGTCAATGAAGCGTACTTAAAAGCATGTTTTATAGTAGTGCTTGTTGTGCTGACGAACTGCATGTAGAGTTGCTCCCTGTTGTACTAACGAACTGCGTGTGGGGAGATTCCACCTCCAGTTATCTCCACTCTTGACCGGGTGGTGAATTTAGCGGTGGAGGGGGGGGGGGAGGGAAAATCACGTTGTCTCCCTGACTTGGGG
>JAUOBV010059128.1:0-13750 GCA_032360425.1 Rubia occidens
AACTTTTTATAACGCCTGGTAGTTGCATCTTGAATTACCAACCATAGTTAAACAAATAAAATCATTGCTATTTGCACAACCTTTCAGTGGAATGTGGATGAGAGAATCTTGAAATTGTAAAAGGTTAAAAGTTATATATTTGTTTGTGTGTGCGTGGTAAATAGAAAGACACGCCTACCTTCTAGTCAAATGTTCAATATGAAATTCAACGTATCAATCTTTTTATTCCTATGTTGCATGTTCATGACTATGAATATTTTGTAAATTAATCTTTTGAAGTTTTAATTTATTTTTAGTTGTTACTTCATACATCTAATCAACGTTAATAAAATATATTATTAAATATTTTTATTTAAATTTTATTATTATATATTTTTTACTATGTTTAATATGTCAGTAATTGTTACAATGTTTACTAGTGCACCATATTCGCACGATCATGTTGCAATTCCCCTTGCCACGTTACTAATAACCATTATGCTAAACTAGTATTGATAAGAGGGTGTGTAATGCTTAATATTGTTCCATAATGAAACTACTCTATGATTGTGCATATGCCTGGATATTACTCTATGTGTATTTGATTGATTGTTTTAATTAATAAGTATGCCCTAGTGGTACTCATGCAACTGTTCACAATTTTCTCTACGGATTGTGACAAGCTCCATCCAACTGGTTTGCCAAGTTGGCTCAGGCTCTACGGGCATTTGGCTTTGTTCAAAGTAACACTGATTACTCTCTTTTTGTTACTCCCGTGGTTCGGTTTCTTTTCATATGCTGGTTTATGTGGATGAACTGGTGATTACTTGTAGTCCTTCATCGGTCATCTTTTAATTCAAGAAATACTTGAGATCTTTCTTTCACATGAATGATCTTGGTGCACTTAAATATTTCTTGGGTATAAAGATCACTAGAAGACTGGATGGAATGTTTATTTCACAAAGGAAATATTCCTTTGACAATTCATCACGTACTGGTTTGTTGGCAGCATAACTGATATATATTTCTATGGAGCAAAAGCACGACCTTGCGCATGTAGAAGGACCACTTCACAATTATCCAGAGTGACATCGGCATCCAGTCGGTCGTCTCATTTCCCTTACCAATACACATTTGAGCTTCGTTATTTTGCGCATACGCTTGCACTGTTCATAAGGTCACATTGTGTTCCTCACTGGCAAGCTGCACTGTGGGTTCTACACTACTTGAAGAGTCATCTTGGTTAAGATTTATACCTTTCTTCGTTTATTTCTTTACAATTGTGTGCTTTCTGTGATTATGACTTGGTTTCTAGCCCTATCACATGACATTCAATTTCCGATTATTTTGGGATGATCGGTGATTCTCCGCTTTCATGAAGACCAGGAAGCAACCTACGATTTCTCATTCTTTTTCTTAATTCTTTTCTCAGGGACGTAGGTGTTGTGGATTCTACCCACATGCGATTGTTTTGTGATAGTCAATCTTCTATTCATATTGCTGTTAATCCATTCTTTCATGAACCTACGAAGCACATAGAGGTCTACTATCATTTTGTGAAAGATCAAGTACAGCCCAGTACTATTGTTACTCATCATATTTTCACTTTTGATTGGCTCACAGACTCGTTCATGAAATTTTTTGGACATAATCAGTTTCAACTACTACTTGGTAAGTTAGGCATTCTCGATCTACATACTCCAGTTTGAAGAGGAGTATTGATAAAAAAGAAGTATTTTGTGAATATTACTTTTATTTGGATTAGTATCATTTTCCTTATTTACTTAGGTCTTTTGTAAAACTATATAATGTACCCCAGAGCATGAATACAATTACAGCATTGTACCCTTATTTTATACATATTCCCACATAAGAGATACATAGTGATCTGACCGTCGGAAGTTTTATGATTGAATTCATGAAAGCGTGATAGTACTAGAAACTAAGGCTGGTCATGTTGTGCTTCAGATTGGGACGAATCAGCTGTTCGACCAAAATTAACCTAAATTTTTTGGTCAAATGAGTCGGATCAGGTCAGTATATTATTTTATAATTTATTCAAATAAAGTGATTCATTTTAAATGTATTAATAATTAAATAATACATATAATTACAATCTATTTTCATATAATTTAAAATTTTAATATTAAAATTTTAATTTTAATTAGAAATTATTCTCGTAATAAAGAAAAACAAAATTATTTTCATTATATTTAGTTAGAATATCTTTAATATTTCATTTTTAGAATGTAATTTACTAAAATTTATTTATATAATTAAGAATATATATTTAATATTTTAATCAATATATAATTTATAATTAATAGTTGTAGAGATATTTTGTGATATAGTTGTACCTTAGATAAAATCCTTTTCTATTTGTGATTCTGTCTGTGATTGTTTATATATATTATATCATTATTAGAGGCTAAATCCTGAGAACACTAAAAAAAATCCTCACTCTTGAAAGACCACTACTGCTGCCACCTTCTCTTCTCCGTACGCCGCCGCCATGATTCTCATCGTTGCCACCGTCGGGAAGGTAGCACTGCCGCTGCTGCCATTTTAGTCCAGCAAGCGTCATCGTTCAGCTCTATCCAGCACGCTGTTGTCGTTGCCCGTTCCATCCAGCAAGCGTCACTGTGATCTTCATCCGCGCCATTTCCGTCCAAGGCTCATATTTCTCCCGCTGCGCCCGTCGTCCCTGCCACAGATCCACCGTAATTGGAAGATCCTCCACACGTAAACGATGGATGCCACCCTTTATCGTGCCCTCCGTCAGCTACTGCTTGACGCCGATGTTTCGATCAACCTTGATCTTCGGTGCTATGCTGGACATTGTGCAGCCTTGCCTGTCTCGCATCCTTACTATGTTCATCCCTCATATCACACAAGTTTGCTTATTAATTCTGTGGTTTTGAAGGGTGATAGTTATAATGACTAGAGTACTGTTATTTGGAATGCATTTATTTTAGACGTAAGCTTGATTTTCTCGATTAGTCTATTACCAAGCCTTTAACTGGTGAAACTTTTGCTAATGATTGGAGTAGTTTAAATTCTATGCTCATTGGTTGGATCGTTCAGACGCTTGATCCATCTGTTTATTTAGCCATTACTTATTATGATTCGGTTAAGGAACTTTGGGATGATCTTTATCAGCATTTATCAGTTTGGAATAGCCCACGTATGTGTCAGATTCGTGTGGACATTTACAACTATCGTTAGAAAGGTCAGGCTGTTAATCCTACTTTGGTCGTTCCAAGAAATTATGGAATGGTCTACTTTCTTAAATGCATCCACGCACTTGTGTTTCATGCCCATATGCAGCTATTGTTCAATTTGAACGTGAGAAGGTGATGGTTCATCAATTTCTCATCAGTCTAGATGATATCTATGCCACTCTTCGCTCCTACATTCTTGCACAGGATTTGTTGCCTTCACTCGACATTGTCGCTCAGGATGAGCGTCATAAGACTATCATCTCAACCCGTGATTTGGTCACATTTGCAGAAAATATGGTATTTGTTGCACATCTTCATACGCAGACCTCCTCCCCAAAGACTATCACCGTCACTCTGAGAAACTCCTCAGCTGCTGCCATAGATCGTCGGAACCTTCACTGCACACATTGTGGCTGAATGGGCCATGATATTACTACTTTCTTTCGCATTATTGGTTATCCGGATTGGTTCACTAAGAATCATCCACCTGCATCAGGATAAAAAGCCTCCGCAAACTCCAAGACCCGTGCCTCCCATAGTGCGCCGTTCGCTGGAGCTGCCCAGCCTACGACCGTCGTCACTCCACCTGTGGGCACCACCGCCGCAATTGTCTCGGATTCTGACAATTCCATCTTTGGCCCGGCATTTTCCAAGGATTAATTGAGTACGGTTTTAAATATGTTCTCTAAGTTTAATCCTTCCAAAAATATGTCAAGTAAGACTACTTTACCTTGGATTCTTAATACTGTTGCTTCATACCATATAACTGGTGACAATGTTATTCTTTATGGTTCTACTTGATGTTGTTCTACTTGGTGGTTCTATTTCTACTGTTGTAGAATAAGGCAAGATTCATTTTGGAGATATTGTTGTGATTCATATTCTCTTTATTTTGCATTACGATACAATTTGCTGTCGTTTGCCAAGTTAACTTCTACTTTTAAATGTCTAGTTTTGCCTACCCAAAAATTATATGTATTACAGGATATCAGTACGAGAAGAGTGCTTGGCATGGGTGAACAACGAGGAGGAGTTTATTAGTTGCGCAGATTAGGAGCTTCATCATCTACACAGCCGTCCTTGTTCATTGTTGCACCAGTGTTTTCGTCTGCTTTATGGTATCGATGTTTTGAACATCCGTCCTCATTGGTGTTGTCTTATATCCCATCTATTTCATTATATAATAGTGATTTTAATAAAATTGTTCCCTATTCAATTTGTCATCGAGCAAAACAGTCTAGAAATAGTTTCACTGTTAGTTCTGCTAAGGCTAATCATTTATTTGAACTTTTACATTGTGATGTTTGGGGGCCTTATGATTCACCTTCTTCTAGTGGAGCATTTTAATTTTTGACCATAGTTGTTGATTATTCCCAAGATTTTTGGGTTTATTTATTAGTTTCTTAGTCTTAAGTACCATTGAAGATGAAGGAGTTCTTTGCACTTGTTCAAACACAATTTTGTCTTCCCATTCAGTGGGTTCGGGCAGACAACGGAACTGAAATCCTGCCTCTCAGATTATTTTTTCTAGAGAAAGGAGTTCATTTTGAGACCTCCACAGTTTACACACCATAGAAAAATGGGCGAGTTGAACGGAAGCACATGCATATCCTAAATGTTTATAGTGCTCTATCTTTTCAAGCTCATTTTCCTATAGACTTTTGGGGGAAAAGCATTCTTACGGTGACTTACCTCATCAATCGCACACCGACACCTTTTTTAGATGGCTGATCGCCACATCAACTCATGTATGGTTGTGCACCAAATTACAGCCATCTCCGTGTGTTCGATTGTCTGTGTTTTGCTTCTCAGCTCCCACAGCCGCGTGATAAGTTTGCATCTAGAAGTGAAAAGTTTATTTTTCTTGGCTATCCTGTTGACAAGAAAGTTTGGCATGTTTATGACTTGGAGTCTCGAAATGTGCTTGATAGCCGGGATGCGATATTTTATGAGGATTGTTTCGCTTTTGGACCTGTTTCTGCGAAGACGCCACCTGCTGAGTCACTACCATCTCAGTCGCCTATCATTTTTAATGATTCCATTCTTGCGTCATTCGACCCGATGGAGCCGCCAAGTCCTAATCTTCCGCAGCCAGCTCATGCACTTATTGAGCCGTCCGTGATCAATCAGCGGCTGGCTCATTCCAAGCTCCAGCTACCTGTCACTAAGTCACGCTCGCTGCCACCAATGTTGACCGACTCATGGAAGCCTCCAGCAAAGATCACTGATCCGGCGCCCGCCTCCTCCACAGCCAGCTACATCCACCATACGGTTGCCACCCTCTGAGTCAATGGTCTCTATGCTTGAGTCTAGGTTGCCACTTAGTCCTCCCAGCACTCGTCTTGGTCAACCTCTACTTAAATTGAAGGATTGCATATGTACTACTACTCGCTCCATAAAACCCCCCCTCTACTTCACTCGCACGATCTGTTTCACTATCCTCAGGTACTCGTTAACCAATTGTTAATACATGTTACTTTTTCTAATATTTATTGCCATGAACATTGGTGTGCGGCTATATCTGATGATATTGATGCACTCGACTGAAAGAATACTTGGGTTCTTGCTTCTCTTCCTCCTGATAAGAAGGAGATTGGCAGTAAGTGGGTTTGTAGGACTAAGTTTAAGTCTGACGATTCTATTGAGTGACATAAAACTCGTTTGGTTGTCCTTGGTAACTACTAGATTGTGGGGACTAATTTTACTGAACCATTTACGCCGATCACCAAGATAAGTTCAGTTCAGTTTTCTTAGCTATTGCTGTTATTCGTGGTTGGGATCTTCATCAGATGGATGTTCACGATGCATTTTTGCATGGTGATCTTGAGGATGGGTTGTACACACGCCCGCTTCCGAGCTTTACACTTTCGGTGCCTGGGTTAGTTTATAACCTTCTCAAATCCCTTTATAGTTTACGACAGACTCCGCGAAATTGGTTTGCTATACGTGCTGCTGCTCTTCGCTTCTTTTTGTTTGTTCAGAGTAAGACAGATTACTCCTTGTTTTATTACTTGAAGAATGGTGTTTCTCTACATGTATTAGTTTATGTTGATGATTTTTTTATTGATGGTTCATCTCTGGAGATGATGACCAAGTTCAAGAAATAATAGTACTCTTGTTTCATTATGAAGGATCTCGGTGCCCTGAAGTATTTCTTAGCAGTTGAGATAGCTCGTAGGCCTGATGAAATGTTTATGTGTCAATGGAAAAATGCATTAGAATTATTTTCTTTTGATACTCGGTTATTGGTAGCTAAACCCATAGATTTTTGCATGGAACAACTACACAATTTTGTGCGAGAACATGGTTCTTTGTTTGATGATTCTGCGTAGAATCGCAGACTGGTTGGGAAGCTCATTTATCTCACTATCACTCATCCAGAGCTTATTTATTCAGTTCATACCTTGGCTCACTTCATGGAGAAACCACATTTGGCGCATTAACAGGCAGTTCTGCGAGTTCTACATTATTCAAAGAGTTATCCTGGTGAAGGTTTCTTTCTGTCGGCTAAGAGTTCTCATCATCTTACTGCTTTTTGTGATTCAGATTGAGCAGCCTGTCTGATCACTCATCGCTCTTTGACTGGTTATTTTGTGATGATTGGAAAATCTCCATTTTCTTGGAAGATGAAGAAACAACCGACTGTTTCTCGTTCTTGAGCTGAAGCAAAATACAAAGCCATGGTTGGTCCTTATTGTGAGTTATTATGGCTTAAGGTGTTTCTACGTCCTTTGGGTATCACTCATCCTACTCCGATGCATTTATATTGTGATAGTCAAGCAACCTTTCATATTGCAGTCAATCCAGTGTTTCATGAGAGGACTAAGCACATTGAGATTGACTGTCATTTTATTCATGACTTGATTCCGTCGGGTGAATTTTTTACTTATTATATTGGTACTTTCAGTCAACCTGCTGATTTGTTTACTAAGGTGCTTGGAAGACATTTATTTCAGAGTTTACTAAGCAAGTTGGACATTCGGAATCCACATGCTCCAACTTAAGAAAGAGTGTAGAGATATTTTGTGTTATAGTTGTACCTTAGATAGAATTCTTTTCCATTTGTGATTATGTCTATGACTGTCTATATATATTGTACCCTTGTATGATTAATAAAACACACGTTCATATTTTACAATAGTAGATTTACAAATTTATTTTTATCTATATAAATATATTTTTTCAAGAATTTTAAACTTGTTTATAAAGTTAAGTAATAAGAGGTGTTCAAATTTTCCGGCCAAATCCAATCAGACCCGTTTTGACCGGCCCATCTGGGTTGGTACTAGGGGTGGGCTTAGGTTTGGTTTTCAAATGTATAGATTTGTTCAGTTTGCTTTAATTGGGTTCACCTTTAACAAAGCCAAAACCAAAAACCAAACCTTATATGGAAAAACCAAATTCGGTTTATTCAAATTTTATTTTTTGGTTTTCGGTTACAATTCAATTATATATATATATTGGAATAAACCAAAATAAATAACGATTAGCAAATAAAACTAGAAAATCCTTTTTTTTAAAAATAAGGCACACATTTCTCTTATTTCTTACAAGAAGTTAACAAGTACGATGTGCTTAAGCATTAACCCTTGATTTTCTACATTCGTCCAAACAGTCAGCTATTTATTAAGAATAAGAGATCATCGAAGAACAGGTAAATTTGAAGATGAAGTCAAGAAGAAATCCGTAATTGACAAAAAAATCATACATTCGAATACATTGGAGCAAAAAGATATATATAATTTATATACTATTGTTCGTAATTCTTAATTCACAACCAAAGCATAATTAATAAAAAATATATTAAATAAAGTTATACATTATAATTTGGTTTTTGGTTTATTTTTAGAAAACGGAAACCAAACCATAAACCACTTTCATAATTCGATTTAATTTGTTCAAATATGTGAACATTAAATTTGGTTCGTGTTTTTTAAATTTGAAATTTGAAATTTTCAGTTCGGCATTTGGTTTTTTTTGCCACCCCTAGTAGGGTTGATCAATGTCCCATTTGGGTCAAAATAATTTGGGTTGAGTTAGATATGAGCCAAGTCCAATTTTGACCAAAATCAACCTGTTTGCATACTTGCACCATATTCTTTAGAAAGCATCAGTCTTTAAAAAATCATAAAAAAGAATTCATTTATATTAACACATCCACCATTAATTCTAGGAGTGTTTAAATTGATGTACCCGCCCGACCCGACCCAAATCAAAACCATATGAACTGAAATGTTATCAAAATGAAACAGAGCAAAAGAGTGGAATGGTGATGAGCCGCTTTCTCAACCTGCATAGTAAGTACTTGCAATTATTGAAGAAAGAATGGGTTAGTTCATTCGAGGCACTTGCAATTATTGAAATGTACTGTGGACAAAACAAGACTCATGCAAGATAAAGATGCAACAATACCAGTATACACAGTACAACAAACAACATATTTTACCTGGTATGGAAATGTGGTAGATCGGAGACAGTGCGTGGTAAGTGTATGGGTGGAGCTCCGTGGCTATTTTAGGAAGAAGGGAGGGAGTCGGACATGTCCGAAGAAGCAAGAAAGAGAAGGGAATATCAGGGTTAGGTTATTTTATAATGTTGGGGTTTGGGTTAGGTTTTTGGGCTAGGTTAGTTTGGATTGGGCTTTTTTGGCTAGGTCATTTTTCTTGTAGGTACATGTCCTATTTATGGTGAAACCGCTCTGAAACATTAAAATATGAAATTTAGTAATACACTTGTAACTTGTGAATTGAATATATTTTTAAAACTTTAAAATTAATTCATTTTTAAAATTATTTTAATAACCAGAATTAAAAAGAATCATTTTTCTAAAAGAATGTAATCTCGATTTTTTAAAAAAGAAAATAAATTATTTTTGAGTTTTTGAAAATTCAGTTTTAAAAAATCACTGGGACACGTGGCACCACATGATTGTGCCATGTGTCCAACTGAAGCAAAAAAAAATTAAAAGGCCTAAACAACTTCGACCACGTAGTTTGATCAGAGGCTGTCACGTGGCAACTAGGAGAACAAAAATGGTCCGCGCAGCAATACATGAGCTTCTGACGCAAAAGGCAATTCAGCCGGTTTTAGTTTTTCTAAAACCACCACCCAGTTGCAACTACTTTCAAATCCCCAATGTAGGCTTTCGCAGTTACAGTGTGGTTTTAGTTGCGAATTGAAATCACTTTGAAACTCCCATTGCACATGCTCTAAAACACACACACTCTCTTTCTCTCTCTCTCTCACACACACACACACAACTTCTCACACACACACTCAAACACACTAAAGCACACTAGCACTAACCCACACACTTCAAAAAATAAAATGCTAACACACACACACTTCACACATTAAAAACACACGCTACATACTGAAACACACTCACACACGCGCCCTCTCTCACGCGCACACACTTTTCAGACTTCACTCTCTCTCTCTCTCTCTCTCTGTCTATCTCATACACACACACACACCCTCTCTCTCACGCGCACACACTTTTCACACTTCACTCTCTCACATACACATTTTTCACACTTCACACACTCACTCTCTCTCACACATACTTCACAAAAACTCACACACAGACTAACAATTCATACACACACTCACAATGGTTTAAAATATTATTTTGGATCAAGTTAACAATTTTTGTGGGTTATATATGGTCCAACTACTTGACATGATGATAATATGACTAGTCGTGGTAATGGAAGACGAAGGGGGCAAGTCACAACCAATTATCATCATTTTCACGCAGATTTATTTCTTAAGGCATACTTGTTTATCATATTTTGTTGGGAACGAATTTTTTTTGTGTTATTGAATTTTCATTGTACAATTTCAGGTTGTATATTGGATCATACAAGAGATGAACAATCATTTTTTAGAAGTTAGCACACGTTTCCTTAGTTGCATTCCATGCCTTGATCCAAGAAATTCTTTCTCCCAATTCAACGTTTTTGAATTAATTCTTCTTGCAACTATGTATTTGGAAGACTTCTCTCATATCGATCATATGTATCTTGAATCTTAGTCGAGGAACTATATACATATTATGCACTATGACCCTCAATTTTTAAGCATAAAAACTTGGTTACTCTTTCCCAGAGGTTAGTTTAAATCAATTTTTATAGAATATTACCGTTGGTATATCGGTTGATTGATTTGGCATTGGTTTGCTGGTTGTAACTGCTACTGTGGACAGTGGCGGAACCAGACCAGAAAACTAGAGGGGGCTTAATCAAATTGTTTAAAAAATCTGAAATACTAGAGCAAATTTTTTCTTAATTAAGCCAATTAAAAAAAATCACTATTTCAAAAATATTTTTCATAACTTATAAAATATCATATATAATTTTTCAAATATTAATATTATTATTACAATCTCAACAAATTAACAATACAAACCATACATATTCATTTAATAGTTAACACTAAAATTAGTGACAAGAAAAATATAATTTACAAACTTATATATTATCATATTTTTAATAAACTATATAGAATATTGAATACGTCTCTTGAAAGACGGTCTTTCCATAAGTTATGGATATACTAATGTTTAAATTACAAATTAGAAGAAATTAAAATAAAATTTTCTGGTTGCATTAATCTGGTCATAAACTTATAACTATTGCATGTTGCATATAATTCTAATTCAACCATACTTTTTCATATGACTATGGAAAGACGGTGTTTGACAAGACTTTGCCTAAAATATTATATCTTTTATTATCTGATTTTTTAAAAGAAAATAAAAGTCCCAGTGTTTCATTTGAACTGAAACACCAAGCCTTGAGTTAATGATAATCACGAAAATATATACCAATAATGGAACAATTACGTTAGACAATACTGTGTTTCTTGAATGAACTAAAGCAGTGGGACCCAATTAATAAGAAACGCCGTAAAATGCACATGCAATTTTCGTGATTCGGGCCGTTTGGCTCTTTTTCTTTTTTAATCTGCCACATCATTGTACGCTGTCGTTTAAGTTATTTGGGGTTAACAAAAAGACAAAAAATCAGTCCAGGTCTTCTTCTCCGGCAAGGGGTGGCGGAACCGAAGAGAAATTTCGATAGGCGACGATTGAACCAGTACTACTACCCTAGTCTCCGAAACTTAGGGTGGGCTGGCGCCCCCCCTCGCACCCCCTAGTTCCGCCCCTGCGGAGAAGACCGAATTGGAAATTGCCGATGGGTCTCCGGTCGTGTATACCGGAAAAGATGCTTGATTTTTCTTTCTTATTGGAAAATATGAATTCAGCCCCTAAGCTTTCTATAGTTTTTTTATTTTGACCCCCGAATTCAAAGTATTAGCAATTTGACCTCGAAATCAAAAGGCTTGTATTTTTTGTTTCCAGAATTTCCTAATTAGTTCTTAGTCTTACAATAAGACAGTCTTGCAGGAGACGGACTCTATTATTGATATGAATAGTCATTCTCTATGCTACATAAGAAAAGTAAATAGTAAATTAGATTTTGCAAATTGCCCCAAGTATTTGAATGGCCCAAATTTTTGAGAATAAAAGTTGAAAACAAAATCAACCTATTCAAATTCATTGATAGTTCTATACGAAATATTGAAAAACCTTTCCCAAACTTTCAAAAAAAAACCCATACCCATAATATAGATGATAATCAATCGAAAGTAACTACAGTATATTGAGCATTTCAAACATTAAATTGTCAATAAAATTTCAAATATAAAATAAAATTATCTAAAGGTCAATAACATTTTGAAAGTAACTACAGTTTAATTAAAAAGTCAATAACATGACATTTCAAACAAAAAAAATAAAACTATTTTAGTTAAAATTGAATACAGGATTTCTAAAAAAATGTAAATCAAAGGTATTGCAATACCTCCAAAGTTTTAGTTGGAATCTTAACTGTCTATTATTTTTATAAAAAAATATTTAATTGTATGTTCAATAAGATAATGATAAACATTCACGATATAATAATATGCTTTTGTTTATAGAATTTTATTGTTATGAATTCTGAAAATGATAAAATTATAATTGTTTAATTCTTAAAGTTTTCATAATATAATTCTTAAATTTTCATACATTATTCTGATTTTAAAAGTAGATTTTTTTTAAAAAAAAAGTATCTATATTCTTGAAGTTGAGAGTTTATTTAATTATAATAAAAAATTCAATTCATTAATATTGTCATAATTGCTTTTTAACACTGAATGTTAACAACTATTTATTCTTTTTCAATGAATTGCTCAAAAAATAAAAATTTATCCATATATTTTACTTATACGTTGTGCATAACTTAAATTTTACACTAAACTTTTGCAGTTAACTATCATATTTTTAAAATTAGATTTAGTATTTTTTATATGTTTTACCTATATTTATAATTAAGAGTACTTTTTCTTTTTACTTTTATAATACACATAATTTAATAAAGGCAAAGTCTTGGGAAAAATCATCTTTCCATAGGCTTTTAGTAAGACGGGGTTTAATTAGAATAATAAAAGGTAAAAGGTCTTAGTTGCAATATTAAAATTTATTATGCAACGTGTAGTACTTATAAAGTTTATAACATGATTCATGCAATCAAAAAAATTTATTTTCATTTCTTCTAATTTGTACTTTAAACATTGGTCTTCCCATGACTTATGGAAAGACCATCTTTCAAGAAACGAACTCTTATTGATTCATTGTCTTTTACATCATTTAATTTTTTTGATACAACGGTTAAGATTTTTCAATATAGATTACATATATATTATTCTCACTTAAATATACAATAATTAATTATTATATACAAAAATTGAGTTAACTTTTTAAAATTTTAAAATAAATATAAAATAATATTTATAGATATAAAATTTATTCTACTGCATCGTGCACAATTATCAAAAAATATAATAAAACTATATTAGTTATTAAAATGATATATTAATATTTTTATCATAAATTCGTGCATCAGTACTAGACCTGGCAAAATATATCCAAACCCGAAACCCAAAATTAAATAACTGACTCGAAATCGAACCGACACCCGAATAGTTGGACCCGGTCAATAACTCAAAATCAAAATCACCCGATCGAACCAAACCCAAACTAAAATTTACAGACCCGATGGGACCTTAACTCGAAAAGGATCCGCAGCCGAATCGAACCTAAACCTAAACTCGAAAAGACCAGCACTCGAACCAAACCTGAATCTGAACCCGAAAAGGACCCGTACCTGGAAGATACCTGATCATAACCTACTACTACCCGATTCGAAGGAAACCGAATCGATGCTAACCCGAATTTGATGAGATTCAAATTAATTTCAACACAAACCGAACAAGACCCGAATATGATTTTATAGCGTGTATATAATTTTTCTGTATTAAATTTTTACTTGATCATATTAAATTGACAATGACATTACAATTATAAACAATAAAATAAATTGTTATTTATTAATATGTTATTTAAGATTACAATAACACATAAATTTAAAAATGTGTAATAAATAGCATAATTAGATGAAATTATTTTAAGAGTATATTTTAAATGTATGTATTAAATGTATGAT
>JAUOBV010059439.1:0-13744 GCA_032360425.1 Rubia occidens
TTTCTTTTTCCATTTATCATTTTAGTTTTCAGTTTTCTTTTTCTCCTTACCATCCCTTCCACCTCCTCCGAAAGAACCACCCAACCCACCCACCGCTCGCCACCGTCTGAACCCTACACTCATTGACACCCTCATTCGTCCCTTCGCCACAACCTCCGCCACACTTGAACCCTACTCTCTGAGCCACTCACAATCATCACTTTCCTCCTTTCACCCCTTCGCCTGACCCCCGCTTTATTCCGCCACAGAAACATCCCAGTGCCATCATGACAAATATCATAGAAACCAATGCTCCGTCGTAGCCGGAGCAAACGCAGCAAGTTCGTGATGCTGGAAAGCATGAAATTAGCCCGCGACTTAGTTGTGGCGGAGTTGAGAGTGGAGTGGAGCAATAATTGATCTCTTCAAGAAAGGGAAGATGAGGCGGCGATGATGTCGCCGATACAGTTGTTCTTTTATTGCTTGTGGCGGTGATGTTTTCGGAGGCTGCAGGTGAGATGGTGGGCGACGAGTCGAGAGTGGAGGGGTAAAATAATTGAGCCTTTCAAGAACGGGAAGGTGAGGTGGCGGTGGTGTCGCCATATAGTTGCTCTTTTATTTCTTGTGGTGGTGATGTCACCGGAAGTTGGAAGTGAGGTGGTGGGGCGACGAGAGGGAAGCGGAGCGAGAAAGGGAAAAGGAAAGGGAAAATGGAAGGGGAGGGGGAAAACAAAAAAGAAAATGGAAAGGAAACAAGAAAACGAAATAGGAAAAAAGAAAAAATTGAAATGGAAAAATGACCAGTTTGCCATTTAATTTAATGCTATTGACCAAATTTGACGCTTTGTTTGACCATAATGGATACGATTAAGCACTTTTGTTAGTTCATGGGGCAAAAGTGTTCAAAAAACAAATGGGGGGGAGGGCAAATGTGAACGATAGAAAGAGTTCAAGGACCTCCCACACCGTTTGGCCTATTTTATATATATATATAGATATATATGTGTGTGTGTATGTGTGTGTATATATATATATATATATTATTGAGATATTTATACACACTTATGATGAATCTATAATTTTAAAAAGTGAAATCATAATACTTCATATTCAATTTTTATGTATATTTTGCGTTTGATCTATATATTATTTATTGTATTCTTAATTAATCTGTCTTCATCAGTGTATAGTAGTGTATAGTACTATGCTTTCTTCTTTCTCAATAGTATGATTGATTAAATTTATTTTTAATTCAAGAGTAGTTAAGTGACTTCATTTAGGGTTAATTAATGGAACTACATTTTGGCCTGGTTTTGCCACTGGACGTAGTCCCATAATTCTTTGGTAAGTGGTCATTTGCTCCCGAGTTTTTTAAGTGATGAATAATCCTAATTTGAAATGAGATCTAGGTCAATGCCGCCTATAGGTAGTCGCCAGTTCAAGATGAAAGGACCAAAGTGTCTTTGAAATTAAAAATATTTAAAAAAGAAAAAAGAATAAATCATCTCCCTTGCCACTGACCACCTCCCTCTCTGACTTCATAGTTGTCCTCCTCGCACTCTACTCCTCCGAAGTCCACTGGAAGGAGGTTGTAAAGGAGATATATGTGGGTCCATTCTTTGGAGATGGACTCTCGTCGAGAGTGCATCTTTTTAGTATTGTTGGTGGCTGAGAAATGTGTACAATAGTGGGAAGCATTGCCATTTCGGAGGTGAGAGGTTAGATTCTTAGGGCTAATGTCCACGGATTGGTTGATGCGAGGTGGATTGGCCAAGGAGAGATTGGATTGGTTGTAATGAGGTCTTCAAATGGTGGAATGGTGGATGACTCAGTTCAATTGGAATGTGAGGAGGGTGTAGGGCAATGTATGAAACGGATGCATAGAGAAAGAAAATTAAAGAGTTCAAGAACAAAGCTGCCTCTTCTTCATGTCTTCTTCGATTCGGCTTCAACACCTCCAAAGTAGCTTTCTTTACCCTAATTATCGTCACTATATTTCCCAAAGGCTAAAGTTGCATTCTTTGTACCCCATCAATTTCTGTTTGGGGTTTTGGAAACTGCATTTAAGAAGGAAATTGATGGTGTGGCGAGGTTAACAACGCAAAGGGATGCAGTGGTAGCACAAAGATGTGTTCTGGTATGTTTTGGGTTAATGAATTTGTGATAATTACAAATTACAATCTTACAATTTGGTGAAAAATAGTATTCACAATCTTTGAATTTACAGTTTGGTGTGTTACAAATTACAATGAGTTTGTTGCTTTCTGAATTTGCCAAGAATTTTAGTTTTTGAAATTTTCATTTATGATGGTATGCGTATGTGTGAGGGTGGGGGTGTTTTGTGTGTAGGCGGTTTTAGTGTAGGTGAGGTGATATGGTTGATGGCGGTGGTGTGCGAATCATGATGTGTTAGTGGTGGGCATTAATGAAGGTGGTGGGTAAGGCTTTGGAGTGGTGGCGGAGGTGCATAGATGATGTGGCGGTGGTGGAGAAGGAAGGCGGGGTCCATGTGGATTTGGGTTGAAAACGATTAGAAAAAGGTAATCATACCATTTAAAGTAGATTTTGATCAGAATTTTTTAAGTCAACAGCAGACAATGGTGGCAGTTTTTTTAAAATTTTTAAAACTCAATACTGATCAAGTATATGTTTTCATGAATAAAACATTGGAGATCATATGAACACGTATCAAGAAATTAGAGGTGATTCATGTGTTTAATACATAATAGTATGTAGCAACAAAGACTAAGCTCACTTCAAAGTTGAAACACTAAGATATTTTTTGAAAAAAAATTTAAAATCGTCAATGACGGGGATGTTAGGGAATCCAACCCCTTATTTTATCAGATTGGCCGAATAGTCTACATTTGGATGATCTTTACATCTAAGATATGAAATGATCACATTTATACAAAAGCACTACATAGATGTTACAATGCTAATCTACGGCCTAATTGACAATTAGAAGGTATAGAAATGTACTAGCTAAATTTTACAATACTAAACAAGGGTCTAGGTGACAGTAAGAAAGATACACAAAGGCACTAACTAAATATTAAATTGCGATCAAGACTGAGTGATAATGAGAAGGGTGTATAGTAGGATGTGTGGTCTACACTTCTTAGCTGTGTAGTAATATCGACCCAAAATCACCAAACAGAATACATCGCAGTAGTAAGCATCAGATTAAAAGCACAAAAATAATTTATCGACACTTCTGACCAACTTCAAGATAACCCAAAACGAAGAAAATGAAACTCCCCAACTAAAAGTCCGGTCGGTCTCCATTAAACCTGTTCCAACCCTTTCACTAAAGTAAGAGACCGTAGCCGGTCGCTTAAACTATCCCATTTTTTATTGTAGGTGTATAGGAATCACATATATTGCGTAGAATAGTCTCTAAGTCAGTACCCAAAATGACTAGACAATTTACACTGAAAATAGATTAATTTGCCCCAAACGTCCTGACGAAACCAAATCTACAAACTGATTTGGATTCTCAGACGGAATCGCCAAAAGTGAGTTGTTTAAACAACTATGACTTGGATTATTGCTAACCACTTTGAAAACATATTTGAAATCAATAAGGTTTAACCGGATCATTTTTTTACCAGAAAAAAGGTCACCGGAAAACTTATATTGACAAAGACATATCTAACCCAATACCTAAAACAAAAAAACCAATTTGAGCTCTACCCTTTAAAACTGGAGAAAAAACAAATGCATAAAACAAAGAAAAGAAAAAAACCTACAGAATGTTTAAAAAAAATCCACCTCCACAGATAAACTTAAACTTAAGGTAAAAAGATTTAAAAAAGTAAAAAAGAAAATGAGGTTCAAACTTTCTTCGGCTGTGAAATGTTATCGGCGCGTTGTGGACTTCGAAGTGGCTTACCGTGTCGGCAAGGGTCTGCAGGGGTGTGGTTTGGAACGATGAGAGTACGAGGAATGTGGTGGAGAAAGGGGTGAGGCCACTGCCAGAGGTGGAGAGCGGCGGTAGCCTCCCCAAAAGTAGATCTAGGGTTTTGAAGTTATGCCGCTTGTTTTTAGAGAGAGAAACGAGAGGATGCCTGTTCAAATTTTCATCGAAAACACCAAAAATGACATGTCTAACACAACACGAACTTAACACATTATATTAGATTAGCAAATTAAACATAATCCAAATCACTCCTGTTGAAAGATATATCTCACATCGGTTCCTTAAGAACTAAATGACTTATATATAAGGTCTTGGATCACCTCCACTTAGTACCAATTGATTTTAAGATGAAAGTCCAAGATACCTTGAAATTTAACATTCACTTTTCACCAGAACCCTAACAGGTCTTTGTAATGGCCATCCCGCCTCCCCCTATGGGGGAAACAAAATTGTTCATTATCACCCTAAAGTTGAAATCGCCACCACTGATTTCATCATTGCCAAAAAAACCTAACGATAATTGCTAAAACTATACATCTTGGAGATTACGGTTCTGTACTCAGACGAGGATATCCAGAAACTTGCCGCTAACTATTCCAATGCCCTTATCGAAAATTTCTCCAAGGTTGGCCAACAATGTTGGAGCTGGGCTCTGCCTTCAAAACCGCAGGTGTCGTGGAGAGATTGTAGCTTGAGTTGTTAAATTACAAGAATATCTTGTGATTGGAGGATCGCAGGCGGGAGGAAGACTGCTGCCACGGCACCGCGAAGTGCGGAGATGGCTCCAATTGAAGCATCATTGGATCCTGACCTGCCGATTCTCGTGATTGAAGGATCGCAAGCGTGAGCTTCACCAGAGGTTTCAAAGGATACAGAAGGTACTATAGAACCGATAGTGGGAATCGGCACCACAGTGCCATTGTTTGGATTGCAAGGTGTGGATGACCATCTCACGGAGTGTCATGGTGACTCACATGCCGAGGTTTATGAACGAAGGATCCATGAGGATAGGAGTATGGGAGATATGGTAGTAGGGACACCACAAAACTTTGATCAGATGATGCAAACGCTGATTGCAACATGGTACTAAGTCTCTCCTTCAATGGTCCTGGACCATTGACGACTATGGTGCCTTCGATGACTCTTAGTTCACCGTTAGCCCTGGAAACGCAGGTCAAAGCTCTACCCCTAGTGAGCCAGATGTTAGGTGTCTCATACCAGGAGTATGCAAGGGAAGCTGCGGAGCCGAGACTGCAACCCTCTTTTCCCGATTATATGTAAGTAAGATATCCTATGTCAATTTCGATGCTTGCGTACCCGTTCCAAGGTATCGAACGAGGCCTAGGGTTCATGCCATCGCTGGGGGTTCCTAACCAGGCGAACCCTGCCAGAGGTGGCCATGGAGTGTTGGACTACCGTGGGCAATGATCTGTTCCCCTCGCATACTCTGGAAACATGAGAGTCAATTTTTACTCAGGGAAGATCACTTCGCAGGCTATATATGCTTTCCCAATGATGTCCACCTATCGAGGGTCAAATCAGGGCAGAGGTAATTTATCTGATAAGACTGAGGATGCTTTGGAGAAGAAGTTTGATATGTTCATAGGTATGACTGGACAAACTGTGGGATCTCCGTTCGGTCTGGTTGTGATGAAGATTTGTTGGTCGGATGATATGAAGCCATAAGAGGGCCTTCTCACCTATGCTGGAGACACAGATCCACGTGAATATATCCAGACTTTCCTCAGTTTGATGAACTCTCAAGATTTTGATGAGAGGTTGAATTGTAAGCTAGTAGGTAGCTACCTTCGTGAGAAGGCACTAGAATGGTTCAAAAAGTTACCAAGAGGTTTGTTGCAGTTATATCAAGATTTTAGTAGGGCACTCTTGAGTCAGTATTGCTAGAAAAAGAAGTTCACCAAGATGTTGACAGATTTGTATCAGACGAAGAAAAGGCAAGGGGAATCCACAGCAGCTTCCTATCATAGATATGTTGATGAAAGTTTGGGGTTTGTTGAAGGTACAAATAATGAGATCATCTAAGGTTATTTACTGGGGATGGAAGACTTGGAGCTTTATAAGAAACTGACAATGAAGACCCCTAAGACCCTTCAGTAGTTTCAAGATGTTGTAGAGCAGCATTCGAAGGTTGAGGAGGCAACTCAAAATAAGAGAGATGGGATAGTGGCCAAACATGAAAAACCCAATGATTCTCAATGGAAGAGGACAATGAAAAGACCGAGTTTCAAAAAATATACACCCATGTGTCGCTCCCCAACGGAAATTTGGAGTATCCACATGGGAAATTTTAGGCCACCTCCTCCGATGAATGATGAAAATAGAGCATTCACTGCTAGGAGAGCTATAAAAAAGTTTTTTGTTCCTCAAAGAGATTACGACCATCACACGAATGAGTATACACACCTTAAAATGGAGATTGATCGATGTGAAAGAGAAGGCATTCTGAAGTGGTCTTTTCTTTAGCCCTGTCAAGATGATCCTTTGAATCCAAAGAATGAACAAGGAAATAGATGGCCTCTCAAGAGAAATTTCAATGCTGGGAACAGAGGGGATCGTGGTCCTCAGGGCCATCGGAAAGAGTTCCGCAAGGAACCACATCGAAATTTGTCCATAGAGAATCTGAATAGGAATGGGGGAAATACCATTGTGCACAGGGTGATCAATGTCATTAGTGGAGTTTTTAGGAAGAGATCTTTAAACACGGTGATGAAAGATGATTCGCGGCATGTCCCGACAAGAGAACTGGTGGGAAAGAGATTTCGACCTGACTTGACAATCACATTTTCAGAGGCAGATGCAGTTCCAAAAAAACCCCACATGCTGATCTTATGGTGAGTTTGGCAATAATTGGGAACTCGCTGGTGAAAAGGGTGTTTGTTGATGATGGGAGTGGAGTCAAAATAATGTTTGTGAGTTACTTCGATCAGCTCGAGATTGGAAGTGGAAACATGAAAAAGTTAACCTCACCATTGTCAGGGTTCACTGGGAAGACAGTGTACCCACTTGGGAAGATAACTTTGCCTGTAAGGGTAATCGATAGAGATAAGGGGTTCACAATAAATTGTAGTTTTGTGGTCATCGATGTCTTTTCTCCTAATAATGTGATATTGGGGAGGCCATGGATGTGACAAGCTCGGGCAATATGGTCACTATACAATTTGATGATGCAATTCCCAACAAGTAATGGAGTAGCATCCATTTGAGGGGATCAAATGGTGGCTTGGAGTTGCAACTATGAGCAGTACAAGAAGCAATGAGAACGAAGGATGTAGCTTTGATACATGGAGAAGTTGAGCTGGCTAACACTCAACAACTTCCCATTCAAAAAAATGAACAGTGGTCGTTCGGTAAATGATACCGGATGTGGTAAGACATGAGTTGAAAGTTCTAATTGATCGATACTATGATGTGTTTTCCTACGATACATCAGACTTAGCTGGAGTACTGGCATAATTAGTTATCCACAGGCTAAACATCGACCCTTGGATAAATCCTGTTAAGAAGAAAATAAGGATTTTTGCCCCTGAGAGGGACAAGGCGATAAGGTTGAATGTGGAGAAGCTTCTCAAGGCAGAAGTTATTGAGGAGGTGTTCTACCCAGAGTGGCCGACCAACCCAGTCTTGGTTCCAAAACAGGATGGGGCATGACACGTGTGTATTGATTTCACGGATCTGAACAAGTGTTGCCCAAAGGATAGCTACCCGCCACCTTCAATGGATTAGTTAGTAGAAGTGATAACAGGGCATCAAATTCTAGCTTTTTATGCTCATAAGAGTTACCACAAGATATTGATGGCAGATGAGGATAAGGAGAAGACTTCGTTCATAACGAATGTGGGTACTTTTTGTTATAGGAAAATGCCATCCGGATTGAAGAACGCTGGTTCTACTTAGCTGCGGTTGGTTGATAAGAATTTAAAAAATTAGGGTTGGAAGAGTTTGTAAATCTATGTTAATAACATGGTGGTTAAGAGCATGACTTACGAATAGTTCTTGCGATACCTGGAAGAAATATTTGATGGAAATTGAATTTGAATCCGTTGAAGTGTGTGATTAGAGTTGGCGATGGGAAATTTTAAGGTTTCATGGTTCCAGAAAGAGGAATCGATGTTAATCTAGAAAAGGTGGAGGTATTTGTGAATATGAAAAATCCACGGACTGTGAAAGAAGTTCAGAATTTGATAGGGTCCTTGAAGGCTTTGAGCCGATTCTTATCGAAGGGGGCAGAAAAACACCTACCATTCTTCAATGTGTTTCGAAAAGCAAAAAAGTTTGAATGAACGGAGGATTGTGAGATGAAGTTTGTAGAATTAAAGGAGAACCTTAGGATCTTTCCTACGTTGGTGAACCCTGACAAAGGGGAAGTTTTGTATCTTTAAATCTTCGCCTCGCCTTTGGCTTTTAGCGATGTGTTGGTAAAGGAGAAAGAGAATACTTTGTTAGTAGAGCCTTGCAAGGCCCGGAGATGAGGTATACTGCCATCGAAAGGTTGATTTGAGCACTAGTCCATTCACCTCGAAGGTTACGACTATATTTTCAGGGTCATACCATAATCATGCTTACCAATTATCCCATCAGGCAGATACTTTTAAAGCTAGAATCTTCAGGAAGGATGATGAAATGGGTCGTAGAGTTGATAGAATACGATATACAGTTTCAGCCTAGGACGACGATCAAGGACCAGGACATCGCGAATTTCATAATGGAAACCACATAGATGATCTAATAGAAGGTTGAAACTATAGAGAGGGAGTATGGTAGTTATTCGTGGATGGGTCATCGCACTCGGGTGGTAGTGGACATAGGTGCTGCTCACTAGCCCCAATGGCATCTACTACCCTTATGTTCTACACTTCAAGTTCAAGGCTACGAAAATTGAGGCGGAGTAGGAAGCCTTGATCACTGGTCTTCGACTGGCGATGTAGATAAAAGTGTACAACGTGGAAATATTTAGTGATTAACATGTCGTGGTCAACCAGGTTAATGGAGAATACAAGGCCAGAGAGGTTAGCCTGCAAAGCTATTTGGAGGATGTAAAACCCCTATTAAAGTGCTTTCGATCCTATACTCTCACTCAGGTGTCGAGGGACAAAAATCATAAGGCATATGCTTTGAGCAAATTGACTTCCTCGGACTTTGGAGGATTGACGTAGAAACAGGTGTTGTTTGAAACCTTGTATAATCATATTACAATGACGATCGATGAGGGAGAGACATGGATGGCTCTGATTATCAGATAGCTCCAATATGGGACACTTCCTGAAGGCCCTATCGAAGAAAGAAATATTCAACTAAAGACACCCAAGTATGTGATACAAGATGGCACCTTGTATCGAAGAGGATATTTGCAACCCCTCAATCGATGTGTTATTCCCTGTTATGCACACCATTTGATCCAAGAAGGACACAGAGGGGTTTGTGGAAGTCACCAGGTATCTCGTTATGTTGCTAAGACGATGATTTGTGCCGGTATTACTGGCTGACAATGTTCGATGATGCCAATCGATATGGAAAAAATATGTGCCTAAAACTCATGTCCCTTAGACGGAGATGATCAACATATACAGCTCATGGCCTTTCGAAAAATGGGTAATCGACTTGGTAGGACCCTTTCCAGAAGCACAGGAAAGGTTCAAGTATTTTATAGTGGCTATTGATCACTTTACCAAGTGGGTTGAAGCAGAACCACTGGCAACCATCAAGGGGAATTCTAATATCTCGTTTTCCTAGAGGAACATCATCTGTAGCTCTGGCATACCAAAGACATTCGTAACAGATAACGAAACACCATTTGCAAATGATCCTTTTAAAAGCTGGTGCAAAGAGTTCAAGATCTAATTGAATGTGACATTGGTGTATCACCCGCAAGCAAATAGACATGTCAAAGTTACCAACCTTACTTTGGTTAATGGAATCCAAACGAGGCTCAAAGAAGTAGGTTGAAATTGGGTTAGTGAATTTCCTAGTGTGTTATGGGCTTACCAAACGGTAGAATCCTCCTCCATATGGGATATACCGTATGTGCTAGTCTATGGTTCAGAAGTTATAATTCTAGCAGAGATTGGTCTGCCAAGTCCCAGGATGATGACGGCTAGCAACAAAACCAATGAAGATGATCGATGCCTAGACTTTTTTTGGTGGAGGAAATGTGAGACTTGGTGTCGATCTGTGAGGACAAAGTAAAAGATAAGGTTAAGCAATACTATGATCGATGGGTGAAGAGAGTCCAATTTGCAGTGGGAGATCTTACAATGAGGAAAAATGAGAAGAGCTACCAAGAAACCAAGGGGAAGCTAGCTCCAAACTGGGAGGGCCTCTATCGAGTTCTCGAAGCTCACCCAGGAGGAAAGTATAAGCTGGGCACAATGGATGGAGATCTCATACCAAGAAGATGGAACATAGTCAACCTTCGAAAGTACCATCATCTTTGATGATTGGATGGTCAGTGTGCATTGGAATAAATTATGTAAGGTTGTTGAGTGATTAACTCACATGAATCCTACTGCATGTAGTTACTCCTAGACTTGCGCAACAAAAAGTTGACTTAATAAAACTTTGATGCTCTTACCCTACAAAGGAGTTCAATGCTACTCACATGGCTATTAAGCGATAACTCATTTGCTCTTAAGCGATCAACTCATTCATTTTAAGCGATAAACACATTCACTCTCAAGCGATCGACTCATTCTCTCTTAAACGATAAACACATTCGCTCTTAAGCGATCGATTCATTTGATCTTAAGCAACACTTACTCCCTCATTAACAATCGACTCATTCTCTCTTAAGAAATAAACACATTTGCTCTTAAGAGACACTTACTCGTTCTTAAGCGATCAACTCATTTGATCTTAAGTGATAAATAAATTTGCTCTTAAGCAATCAACTTATTTTCTCTCAAACGACAAACTTACTCGCTCATAAGCATTAAACTCACTTTTTTTAAGTGATCGACTTTCCAGCATGTTTGTTCATATAATGAGACAACACAGAAAGAATAGATGTCAAAACAAGCCAAAATTATTAAGAATTAATCTCTTTGGAGAGGTATAATCTACATTCGTACACTTAAATTTTTATTTGAAAGTACAAAGTATAATACCGTTTACATACACTTAATCCGGCCATTGAACATTCCTGGGCTTCAATCCAGTGGCAATCATGAATAAATGATCGATTTAGCCTTCTGAAGCCTCTGGGGCACTGGTGGTACGTTTCTTCCGATGAGAAATTAAGTCTCCTGAAGGCGATGAAACCCTGTCATCATCATTACTATGTATCGGCATGACACCCTTGTTATTAAAAGTATATACCACTGATGGAGTCTCTTTCACATACTTAACCTGAGGAGGTTTATTCTTAGGCTTAACGGGCGGAGGTTTGTTCTTAGGTTAAGTTTCTTCTTGGAAGACATTTTTGAACACATCTTCTTCGAAGGACCCATTTTTTGAGAACTTTCATTAGTTATCGACCGAAGACACTCTAGCCACTCATGAACAACATCATATATTGCGTAGTGGGAAGGCTCTCCATCCAAGACCTTATCCATCATAGCCTACTTGGTATCATATAAGAACTTGGTTATATCGTTGATGAGGCCCATATCGAGAACTCCGTGAGACAATCCATAAGCTCGAAGGCTATTAGAGAAGGCTTCAATAGTGGAAGTTTGTTCCGATACTTAGCCCATAAGGTGGGAATTCTGGTTTGCAAGTTCCCCGCAGAATAAAGTGTTATCACAGATGACTTTCTTTAGCCTAAATACTTCCTCTCTGAAATTCTTGTCCTGCTTAATCATCTCGCTGATCTAGAATTCGAGTCTCTTAACCTCATCCTGGTAATACTTGATATCCCTTCTCTAACTCAAAGTACGATATAGCCTGGTATCGACAAGGCAATGATACAAAGTAGGATATTCACTCATCATCTCTTGAAAAGCTTCCTGATGGTCTATCTCAGTAGTGATGTATGCTTCGTCCACTACAGCGAGAGCAACACCTGTCTGGCAAGTTTTTGGATATTTTTTCGCTTTGCTGAGAAGCTTCACAATTAATGGGGGGCTACCATCGTGCCACGATGGTAAATCCTTATTAGTTTTGGATAAATATTTGGTTAATCGGGATAGCTCGGTGAGAGTTTTTGAAAAATCAACCCTGACCTTAGCCAATTCTTGAGTGGATCTCTCCAGCTCACCCCTCAAGAACAAATTCTATAAAAATCAAAGAGTGATTGTCAAAGATTTGAAGTTAAAATACATAAAAATATATTTAAAAATATGATCGTTCAAAGTACAGTCTAAAAGAAGGGAAGGGGAAGTCCATACATTTTTCTCTTCATGCTTTAAGATATGGTTAGAATCCTCATTCATCTCAGCATCTTGAGCATCCCAGGCGCCATCAGCATGGCAGTTGTTGCCATTCGAAGAACCAGCATGCTGAGTACTCTTGGCCTTTGAAGTAGTGGTTGGGAAATTGATCTTCTGGAGCTCATCCGCTGTGTATAACTTATTTTTCTTGATGTGGTCGAGCAGATGGAATTTAAAGTTGCCTGGACTGGTGACTTCACCCCACTTCACTCGGATCTTCTCCTAGACTCGTCCTCGATGTACTCCTGGAGGACCTCTACTTACTCATCAAAAAGATGACTTTGGTATGACCCCACTACTTTGAAATCTTGAGAAGGTCAACAAAGAGATCGTACAGGTCTCTAGAGCTCATTAGCTTATCAGCGAAGCTTTCCAGCAAAGCAAGCCAGAACTCGGGCAAACACTTCTTGAAGAGATGCCTCTCCTTATCCTTCGACTTCCTCAGGTTCTCTTGTAGCTCATCCATATCCTTCTTTATCTGCAAACACTCATCTTGGCGGGCAGCCTTAACTGCCGTTTCGATCGAAAATTGCAGGAGGGAGATGACATTGCTGGAAAAGATGCCAGCAGTAGATTGCAAGGATGATCGTACGACCACCAAGACCTAGGAAAATGAGAGAGGATTGAAGAAGACGCATAATTAAAAAAATCATAATAAAATAAAAGGATAGCAACTTATCGAAGGTTTGTTGCTCAACTCTCCAAGATACCCCAAGAACAAACCATCATTTTTGGGTCCTTCGTGCGAACCATCATTTTCGGGTTCGATGGAGACATCAACATGCTCAGACCTCTGCCTTATGGTGGAATTTTCTTGTACATGAGGCCTTTGATATGAGGGAACTTCCTCAATAAGTTTCCTTATCTCGTCAGGAAACGCATACCTCTCCAAGCTCTCCCCAACCAACGAAGATCTACCGGTAGGACATTTTTCCACTATAAACTTTTTCCTTGAAGAGACATATGAAATTACATATTTAGGCTTTTCAGCCTTAGAACCATCTACAGGTTCAAGACTACCACTCGATTAGCCAACAAAACCCTCACCCATACCACCACCTAACCTAGTGGGTTTAACCCTAACAAAATTTCCACCACCATGAAAATCGGGAAGCTAGTCAGGATTGGGAACAGGGTCGGCTGATTCTATACTTTCTGAGTCGGCCTGAAACCTATCGAATTGTGGGGAAAACTCACCGAAAAGGCATGAATTAACATTATCCGAGATAGTATTTTCTGATGAATTCACTCTCTCACTGGAATCTCTCTCAAAATCCATCACGAGGGAGATAGATGGAAAATAAAGACATCATAAGAATCTATGGGGCTAGAAGAAGCCACGGGAACTTACTTTTGGAGATGAAGGTAGAAGAAGATTAGGACTTGGGGGCTGAGAAAAACTTTGAGTTGAGAAATCCTTGAACACAACTTGCAAAAAGAAAGAAAGAGAAGAAGATAA
>JAUOBV010059541.1:0-22679 GCA_032360425.1 Rubia occidens
TTATCTGTCCCTCTCAATGCAAGAACCATATGCATAATTAGACTTAAAATTTAATTGTAAAAAAAAAAATTATAAATATTTTCTTTGTCTTGAATGCAAATTATGATAAATTTCAATGCACGAAAAATGTACGGTTATATATGAATTTATTATAATTATAAGAATAAATTAGGCATGTTCTTTTATGAAATAATCATCTCTATATATACTAATAGAGAGGATTTGAGGATCTACAGTAATTTTCTATTCCTTTGCCTTAATAGTAGTTTCGTACTAAGGTTGCTATTCTTTCTATCTCATTCTGCACTCTACCACCAATGTATTCCCCTCTCTCATTTCGCGGAGCAAGCGTACTGGAGGAGGCCGGAGCGGGGAATGCCGCATCAGGAGGCGACACTTGAGGAGATTGAGGGTCACTCGGCAGTGCGTAAGGCACGTAGCCATTAGCAGCCGATAGCACATGAGGCATCTGCAGCGGTTTCACTGACTGCCCAGGCGGTACATAAGATTTCTGATCGACGGACGATAGAGTAAGCCCGTGATCGGGGCTGGACATGGCATCCAGTTGTGATCGCAGGGAAGGAGCTGGTGGCAACTAATAATCCTAGATCTACAACGGTGAGATGGCGATGAGGTGGTGGCGCCGCCAGTATGCACTGGTGAAGCCGAAGATGAAGATTCAGGGATCACAACATATTAAATAGATATTCAAAGAAGTACGCATCACAACTATTGAAGAAGTTACGGGATTCCAAATCATAAAAATGATGGCCTTTCTTTCCGGTAGGGTATCCAAGAAACAAAAAACGATTACTTCTACATGAAAACTTGTCACTAAATCTAGGAATGTAGGAGGAAAAGCACAAACATCCAAATACAAGCAAAACCTCATAATCAGTGTCTGGTTAATCATAGAGTAACTCAAATGGAGTGCGACCATTGAGTTGCTTTGTCAGTGTCTGGTTAATCAAATATAAACAGATGTAAGAACACATTCTCCCCAAAAGTTAACTAGTTAGCCGAAAAATGCAAAACTTGCGCCACATTAAACAAATAACGTTTTTTTGCTCTCAACGCGGCCATTTTGATGTGATGTATTGACCATAGATGTCTCAAAAATAATCCCAAATTCAGCAAAGTATGATCTCAAAGGCATAAATTCTATACCATTATCAGTACGAACACGACGAAAGGAGCACCCGAACTGGTTCTTGATTACAACACAAAACTCAATAAATCTAGATGCTACATCAGACTTAGCAACTAATAAATAAACCCTAAGAGCTTGGGAATAATCATCAACTATTGTTAAAAAATAAAATGCACCAGTAGAATTTGGTGTTCCATAAGGACCCCAAACATCACAATGTACTAATTCAAACAATGCACTAGCATTGGAAAAACTTAAAGGAAAACTATGTCTGGTATACTTTGCTCTATAACACACAAATCAAGTAACAAAATTATAATTTGTGCTAAAATAAAGAGTAGAAACAGAAGACAACACCATAGGGGAGGGATAACCAAGATGCTGATGCCATAAATCTGAATAAGAAACAGAAGCAACTGACGGAATAGACTGCCAAATACGAGGATGAACATGAGTATCCAGAAGACGAAGCCAATAAACCCCCTCTCCCTTCGCTGTTCACCCGCGGAAATCACTGTCCTCCCACTAATTTTCTGTAAGATACAATAATTTCAGTAAATAATGCTAGACATTTTAAGTCAGATAAAAATCTAGAGCATGATAATAAATGGCATCGCAAAGTAGGTATGTAGAGCACATAGTTAAGAGTAACATCTCCAAAGAAATAGAACCGTATGTGTAGAGGATGATACAGATCCATCGGGCAGTATAACATTCATAGAATCAATAGCATTAGTAATATCAGTAAGAGAACCTTTGTCACCGGTCATATGATATGAGGATCCCAAACCAAGAATCCAGGGCAAAGTAAACTTATATAACCTACGGTCAGTTAAATAATTAAACTGATTAAATAAATGCATAGTCATGCTCCATTTGTCATCAGAATATTAGAGCAAAAATAGAAATGGGCAGAGGGTACGAGACCTGGGGGCGAGATAACAGCGGTGGAAAAAGTCGACGGCTGTGGGCGGAAGACGGTTGTCGGTGCACCTTTCCCAGTGGTGGCAGTTGGGGCTACTGGCATTGTTTTCTTCTGTTCATCGTTCAGTTACTTTAACCAATCTTAAATTCCATTGAGCTTTAAATAGATATATTTGTCGTGACCCTTGTGATGACAATGCATACACACAAGATTCTTCCGATCAACTGTTGAAGAACCCAAAGGTGGTGGGACCGAACAACGGCTTTGTGATTTTCTTCCTGAGCAACAATAGCATACACACGCATGACATGCCGTAGTGGATCGATACTCATGATATGAGATGGCAAGGTGTGATAGCCTTCATCTAGACGAAGGATGAATTTATAAATTAAATCCTTTTCACTCTCGAGGAAGGCAGTTGCAGCATGATTGTAGGTACACAGTGGTTTACAAGTTTCACAGGTGCAAACTAAAGGAGGTCGAAGAGACTTGTAGTTATCAAATAGCTTATTCAGTTTGACAAAATAAATGACAATAATTTGACCATTTGACCGATAGTTCAGGGTATCCTCACGCATCTGCAGAATTTTCAGACCATTGCCGAGAGTAAAAGGTGCTTTAAGATCATTCCACAATTCCTTAACAATGGAAAAATAACTAGTAGAAGAACGTAATGCTGGATCAAAGGTGTGTAAGAGCCGGCAGATAAGAGTAGCATTAACAATGGGCCAGTTAACTGCATCAAGATGAGTAGCCGGGGGTTGGGTAATGGTTCCATCAATGAAACCAATCTTGTGCTTAGAAAGTAAAGCACTAAAAATAGCAGAAGACCATTCAATGCAGTTATCTTTGCCCTTCAACACGACCGGATAGATGAACAAATGGAGACCGTCCAAAGAGCCAAGAAAGTAGAGATCATTAAGAGATCAACCAGCAAGTATAGATGAATGAGTGCAATATTGTATTTGCAACTGTTTGAGTAAGCTACAATGACCTCGGTGGAATTCAGATTCTGTAACTTATTGGCCTCAGCTTCGGCAGCGATGTGAGCCTGTTCAATGGCATCTGGAGTAGAGTCAGAAGTTGAAATTATGTAAAATAAAGTACAGTTGGCGGTGGGTCAGATCGAAAAGATGCGACAGTGTGTGAAGGTACAGTGAAGCAGCGCGTGCGGATGAGGAAGAATGTTGGACAGGTTGGCGACAATGAGAGCTGGTCAGCAGCAGCGGTAGATGGTGATCTAGCGATTTGTGGTAAGCTACAGATGGCGGATATGGCGGCGCACAGAAGTTATGTGTGGACGTTGGGCGAAGGAAGCTCGGAAACTGTATAAGAAATTTTCTTTAGGATTTTAGACTCTAATACCATGCAGAAAATAAGGGTAATAATGTGTCAATGTATTCATGTTCTCTAAGTACATTATATAGCTGTACAAAAGATATATACAAACTAGGAAAAGGAAATATAAGCTAATTACAATTACAAGTAATATTCATATAATATTGCTATTCCTTAATACGCACACTATCAACTCACAATTCACCTCAATGTTGTTGCGGGGAGAGAAATAAAATGGCTTTATTATGAATCCACTAAGCATGCTCCGAAATCTGCACAAATGATGGTATGCATTATCATTAAGTAACAAAACAGAAAAAATAAGAAGCAACCTTCCCTAGATGGAAAAGATTAGTCACTGCTGGAAAACAAGGATATTTGCACCGTTAAAAAGATGTGAACGATGTTGAGCCGGTGTAAATAGTATTATTTTCACCGGTAGACTCGATTTGTTTTGCATACAGGTGTGTATGCTCTTATAACCCTCTGAATTTATTGTACCGGTGCATAAACCGGTGTATGGAAAATGTTAATTTTTTTGGGAAAATATGTTTGACACTGGTACCCTATTTACCGGTGTACAATAGCGGCGTTTTTGAAGTATTATGCACCGGTCCACCTTGTACCGTTGTTCATATTTCCTGCCTTTTAGTCTTTGTAGCCAAAAAAAACTAAACGTGCACCGGGAATGTGGTGTGAATGATCCAAATACTGTGGAAATTTTTCAAAATAATTGTACCGGTATATTTTGTTAAAGGTGTAGAGGCATGGATCTTGAATGCGTGACAATTGCACCGGTATTTTTATGAAATTATCGGTGTATAAGTTGCATTTAATGCTCAATTACCACCTTTTTAGCGGGTTAAAATAGGGAAAATGAGGAAGAAGACTTCATTAATGGGTTTTTTTAGGGTTATTGAAAATATTAAATGATCTCATATGAAGACACTTAAAGGTACCATTTTTTTGAACATGTTGATGGATGTTATTTATGGTTAATGTTTGTTTCAGTATGAAGAACATATATATCTTGTGTGTTTGATCATCATAAAGTGTTTGGGGTAGCAATGTTGATATTAGGTTGTCATTTATGTTCATGGTTGATGTAGTTAATGGTTATGTTATTGATTCTCATGTTGTGGTGTTTGTTAAGAATGTGGTAAATTTAAAGCGGAATGGTGTATGTTGTGAATTAATGATCTATGGAATATTTGTACGTGGGAATGAAATTTTTTCTTTATTAATTGTGCGGAAATTTTATTGTTGCACACTCATTGATGCGTAGAGTTGTATCGTTCCATCGAGAGGTGTAAGAATGCATATTCGAATGTTAGTAGGGTGAGTGAAGAATATGTTTCCGAGGCAAGGGCGGAGCTTGCGTACTGGAGGAGGCCGAAGCAGGGGATGCCGCATCAGGTGGCGACACTAGAGAAGCTGAAGGGTTACTCGGAGATGCGTGAGACGCATGACCATTGGTATTCGGCGGCACGTGAGGCATGTACGACGGGTTTAGTGACTGTTCGGGCAGTATGTCAGAGTTCTGATCGCCAGATGATAGTGTAAACCTGCGATCGGGGTTGAACATAGCCTCCAGTTGTGATGGTGGGGAAGGAGATGGTGACGACTAATGCTTATGGATCGACGACGGTGAGCTAGCGCTGAGGTGGTGGAGCAGCCGGTATGCATTGGTGAAGCCGAAGACGAAGATTTAGGTATCACAGGATATGAAAACAGATATTCAAAGAAGTAGGCATCATGACTTTTGAAGAAGTTATGGGATTCCAAATCATAAAAATTATAGCATTTCTTTCTGGAAGGGTATCAAAGAAAAAAACAACGGCGACTTCTTTGTGCAAACTTGTCACTAAATCTTGGAATGTAGGAGGCAAAACACAAACATCTAAATACCCGCAAAACCTCATAATTCAGTGCTCATCCATATAGTAACTCAAATAGAGTGCGACCATTGAGTTACTTTGTCGGTGTCCAGTTAATCAAATATAAACAGCCGTAACAACACATTCTCCCCAAAAGTTAACTAGCATATTAGCTTGAAAATGTAAAGCTACCGCCATATTTAACAAGTGATGATGTTTACACTCAACACGACCTTTCTGATATGGTGTATTGACCATAGATGTCTCAAAAATAATCCCAGATTCAGCAAAGTATGATCTCTAACGTAGAAATTCTATACCATTATCAACACGAACACGGCGAATGAAGCACCCAAAAGAGTTCTTGATGAAAGCACAAAACTCAATAAATCTAGATGCTACATCAGACTTAGCAACTAATAAAAAATCCTAACAGCTTGGGAATAATCATCCACTATTATTAAAAAATAAAATGCACCAGTAGAAGTTAGTGTTCCATAAGGACCCCAAACTTCACAATGTACTAATTCAAACAATGCACTAGCATTGGAAAAACTTAAAGGAAATATATGTCTTGTATGCTTTTCTCTATAACACACAGAGAAAGTAACAAAATTATAATTTGTGCTAAAATCAAGAGTAGAAACAGAAGACAACACCATAGAAGAGGGATGCCCAAGATGCGGATGCCATAAATCCGAAAGAGAAACAGAAGCAACTGAAGGAATAGACTGCCAAATATGAGGACAAACAGGAGATTCCAGTAGATGAAGCCAATAAACCCCTCCCCCCCTGCATGTGCTGTTCACCCACGGCTATCACAGTCCTCCTACTGATTTTCTGTAAGATGCAATAATTTTCAGTAAGAGAACCCTTGTCACCGGTCATGTGATATGAGGCTCCCAAACCAAGAATCAAGGGTAAAGTAAACTTATCTAACCCACAATATGTAAACTAATTAAACTAATTAGATAAATGCATAGTCATGCTCCATTAGTCATCAGAAAGAGCAGGGCCAAAAATAGAAATGGGCAGAGGGTACAGTGGGTGGCAGCCACTACCACATGACCTGGTGGCAAGACAGCGGCGTAAAAAACCCAGCGGCAGTGGGCGGATGCCACCCGTCGGTGCACCGTTCCTGACGACAGTAGTCAACGGTACTGGCGTTCTCTTCTTGAAAATTTGGTTGAGCTTGAAACATTTATATTTGTCGTGACCCTTGTGATGACAATGCATATAGACAAGATTCTTCAGATCAACTGTCGAAAAACCTAAAAGTGGTGGGCATCGTGCAGCATAACCATGGAGTAAGAAGAGGGCTCGCAGGATCGAACAATAGCTCTGTGATTTTCTTCCTGAGAAACAATAGCATACACAAGCAGGACAGGTGGTAGTGGATTGATACTCATGATGTGAGATGGCAGGGTGTGATAGGCTTCATCTAGACCAAGGATGAATTGATAAATTAAATCCTTTTCACGCTTGAGGAAGGCAACAACATGATTGTAGGTACAACGTGGTTTGCAAGTTTCACAGGTGCAAACTAAAGGAGGTTGAAGAGACTTGTAGTCATCAAACAACTTATTCAGTTTGCCAAAATATATGACAATAATCTGACCATTCGGCCAATAGTTCTAGATATCCTCATGCATGTGCAGAATTTTCGGACCATTGCTGAGAGTTAAACGTGCTTTAAGATCATCCTATAATTCCTTAACTGTGGAAAAATAACATGTAGAAGAACGTAATGCGGTGCTTTTGAAGTCTTATGCACCGGTCCACCTAGTACCGTTGTACATATTTCCTGCCATTTTTTGGTCTTTGGCACCAAAAAAATTAAACGTGCACGGGGAATGTAAATTACTGGTGCGAATGATCCAAATACCGTTGAATTTTCCAAAAATAATTGCACCGGTCCATTTTGTTAGCGGTGTGGGGGCATGGCTATTGGATGAGTGACAATTGCACCGGTATTTTTATGAAATTACATGTGTATATGTTGCATTTAATGCTCACCTACCACCTTTTTATAGCAGGTTAAAATGGGAAAAATGAGGAAGACGACTTCATTAATAGGTTTTTGAGGGCTCTTGAAAATATTAAATGATTTCATATGAAGACACTTAAAGGTACCATTTTTTTTGAATATGTTGATGGATGTTATTTATGGTTAATATTTGTTTTGGTATGAAGAACACACACACACACATATATATATTTATATATCTAGTATGTTTGATCATCATAAGGTGTTTGGGGTAGGATTGTTGATATTAGGCTGTCTTTTATTTTCATGGTTGGTGTAGTTAATGGTTAGGTTATTTATTTTCATATTGTGGTGTTTGTTAAGAATGTGGTAAATTTAATGCGGAATTGTGTATGTGGTACATTAATGATCTATAGAATATTTGTATGTGGGAATGAATTTTTTTTGTTATTAATTGTGTGGAATTTTTATTGTTGCACACTCATTGATGTGTTGAGTTGTATCGTGCCATCCAAAGGTGTAAGCATGTGTATTCGAATTTTAGTAGGGTGAGAAAAGAATATGTTGGTTTCGTGGATGAGTTTTTTAAGCTTGCTTTTAATCGGGAGAATCGAATATTGTGTCCTTCTCATGATTGTAGAACTGGAATCGTACTGACAATGAGGAAATGCCTAGACTCCATATGTATAACAGGGGATTTGTAAAAGATCACGTCGTGTGGACATTTCATGGGGGAAAATAACCCCCTAAGGTGGTAGTCAGTAGTGAGGGAGAGTGTTTCGGAGGTGAAAAACTAGATGACATGTGCGAGGAGGTAGTTGATGAATTCAGAGGGAGGCCTAAGATTTTGGAAAACATTCTAGGTGAGAAGAATAGGCCATTCTATCCCGGTTGTAAGAAGAAAGACATGGTCTTGTCATGTCGAATGGAGTTTTCTAATTTGAAAGGTGTTGGTTCATGGAGAGATTGTAGCATGAATAAATTACTTAAATTTCTGAATGAGAAGCTTCCGACGGTAATGGTATACCGGACAACCTTTATGTGGCTTCGAGAATTTTGCGCCCGGTGGGAATGGAGTATGAAAAGATACATGCTTGTCCAAACGATTGTGTCTAATATAGGGGTGAGTTAAAGGATAAGATTTTTTGTCCTGTATGTAATGTTTCCCGTTACAAGAAAAGGAGGAATGTTGCCATCGGTAAAGAGCATGTCATGTCAGTGAGGAGGCCTGTGCCAGTCAAATGTATGTGGTACCTCCCAATTATTTCGAGGATGAAAAGGTTGTTCAAGAATGCTAATGATACCAAGAACTTGAGTTAGTATATGGTTAGGGGGGTTGTGAAGATGATGAGATGATTCGTCACCCGGCTGATGCGGACCAGTTGAAGAATTTTGATAAGATATATCTGAAGTTTGCTTTCGAACCTAGAAATTTGAGAATGGCTTTGTGTACCGATGGTATGAACCCTTTGGTAATATGTCCTCATAGCATAGTTCATGGCCTGTAATATTTTCCATTTACAATCTCCCCCCGTATTTGTGCATGAAGAGGAAATATGTCTTGATTCCTATCATAATTTCAGGGCCCAAATAGCTTGGAAATGACATCGACACTTATCTTGCCCCTCTGATAGAAGATTTGAAAGTTCTATGGTCCGACGGTGCTTTATGTTTGATGGTTTTCAAGGTAAGAGGTTTACTTTGAAGGCAGTGCTTTTTTGTACCATAAATAATTTCCCGGCATACGAAAACCTTTCCGGTTATGTTGTCAAGGGCCACAAGGCCTGTCCAGTTCGTGAGGATAGGACTGAATACCGTCAATTGAAAAATGGCTGGAAAACAGTCTATCCTGGTCACCAAAAATTCCTCCCGTTGAAGCACAAGTTGCGTGATAACACAACGGCATTTGTCAATGGCAAGGAGAGGAGAAAGAGACCTAAACCGGTGAGTGGTGTGGTTATTCACAACAAGGTGAAGAAATTTAACGTCGTTCTTGGTAAGAAGTCATCGAAGGTTGGCTTGGCCATGGAAGAAACGATCGATTATCTTTGATTTTCCATACTGGGAGAATCTTGAGGTTTGACATTGTTTTGATGTCATGCACATTGATAAGAATATTTGTGAGAGTTTATTAGGAACACTAATCAACATCCTAGAGAAGAGTAAGGATAACTTAAATGCGAGGAAAGATTTGGTGGAGCTCGGCATTCGGTTGGATCTGGCACCGGAGGTTTGGTGGAAGTGAACGTACCTGCCTCCCGTTTCTTACAATCTATCAAATGGTGAGAGTAAGTCTGTGTGTGAGACAATATGAGGCATGAACGTACTGTGTGAATACTCTTCTAATGTTAGTCGCTTTGTGAATGATGATTTGCGTCTTAATGCATTGAAATCGCATGAATGTCATGTCTCTATCCAACAACTGTTTCCGGTTGTGATATGAGGATATTTGGAAAAGGAAGTTGATTCATGATTATGCGCTTGTGTTTCTTCTTCAACTCAATATATAGGAAGAATATACGCAGAAAAAAGCTGGATGAACTGGATTGTGAGGTTGTTCTAATTTTATGTCATATGGAGAAGTTCTTTTCCCCGTATTTATTTGACAGCATCGTCCACCTAGTGATACACTTGGTGTGGGAGATATGTATTTGCGGACCGGTCGGAATGCATTGGATGTACCCGTTCGAGCGTCACATGGTTATTTTCAAGGGTTATGTGCATAATAGGACCCAGCCCGATGCATCAATTTTTCAGAGGTATGTCATTGAGTATATCATCAAGTATTGTACTTCAAACTTGGTTGGAAAATAGTGGTAGAGGTCCCCGGTGGAACACACCGCGGGAGGCATAATGGACCCACGTTCGAAGGGTACACTTCATACACCCTTGAAGACTGAGTTGATGACTGTTCACCTATATGTTTTATATAACAATTGTGAGCCATATTATACGTTGAAGAGCATATTTCCATGTTGGAAGATATTTATCCAGATTGGCCTTCAAACAGAAGACAGGTAGAGCATTCTTCAATCATCGTAGATTTACAAGAGATGCAATGTTGAAGGGATTCCATGCAAACTATGGGCATTTGCAAGAGGACTAGACTGCATTGTTAGATGCTATCAAGGTTATGACATCAACGGATTCAGTTTCTCTACATTAGAGAAGGATCAGAAGAGCACAATGCAAAACAGTGATGTATACATTTAGTCAGAATCTATGTGGCAGGCTAGCAAAAGAGACAAAATCATATAGTTGTTGTGATGCTTTATGGGGTGACTGAGGAAATTAGGGAGTTAGATTATGTTGAGTTCAAAGTTTTTGTGCTCAAGAGCCATTGGGTGGAACATGGTTCTAGTGTTGTGGTTGAAAAGCCAATGGGCTTCACACTGGTGGACTTGAATCGTTTAGGCTAGGAAGATGACAAGTTCATCTTAGCTGCCCAGGAGCGAAAGATTTTTTACATCAAGGACCCTTCCAATGGGAAGTTCCATGCTGTGCTTCATGGTAAGAAGTTTTATTTTGAAAGGGAAATTTACTACCTAGTCAAACTTGATAGTCTTGTGTTTTCATCAATATTTCCAGGTTCGGAAGATGTCGGTGAACATGTGGTGGGACAGCGTGTTCATGGTCATGATTTGGGGGTTGATGAGAGATCGTGGGTGGGAAAATTGTGTCGAAGTGTAAAAGATAATTTGTAATCCTCATGTATATAATCCCTTCCAATACTGTTCATAATGGTTACCCCCATTCTGTATGTCTAGTCTTCTGTAATAGTCCCTCTATTTTGTGTAATACTCCAACACCTACCCATTTTGTAATGTTAGAGAGGAGGATATGTGTTGGAGGAATTGTTTTTTCCAATATTAGTAATTCTTGCACAGGTATGTCTGAAATGATCGGTGTAAAAAAATAGGGAATTTCCTCTGTTTCGTATATCTTCACCGATATTATGTACAATAGCACCGGCATGGAATAGCACCAAACATCAAAACTTCATAACATTCAAACATCTCCCCCCCCACCGAACATCGACGGAGGAATGATAATTCCACATGATAGAGCTTATATAATAAGGTAATTCACATCATCCTATCGAATCTAATGCTTAAATTTCCCATGTAGTTCCACAACCATGTATTAATTATTCAATAAGAAGAATTAGTGTAGTAGCACCCAAGGTGTTCGATAAAATGCCTTGATGTATTTTGTAGGGAATAGCACCTGAATCCAAGCTGAAGAGGACACGTGATATGATGGTCACAGAAACTTTCGCTTTGCTCTGATACCAAATGATATGATCGTCACAGAAACTTTAGCTTTGCTCTGATACCAACTAATATGAATCTCCGTGTGAAGACTCTGGATTGCAGAATTTTAGATCTTTGACAATAATATGGATTTCGCAAACCCTATTTATAGGAACATTTATTCAAGAGTCTAGTCCTCGAGGTACACTTAATTTCAACTTGCTCACTAACTAGAATGTAGGATTAGTTTACCAGGTTATTGATACTTAATTAACCCGCATGTTTAAGCAACAATGAATATGCTCAAGAGCAATGAGTATAACTCAAAATTCTAAATATTTTATTGCTAAAACATGATAAAATTCGTGGACAAGCCCCTTTATATATTGGGGATGTTTCGAACCAAAAACCCTAATCACAAATGGAAACTAAACCGACTTATGGCAGCTTTAAGAAGCTAAAACCATATCTAACTAAAATACCTAAAATAAATGGTAACCTATGGTAATCTTGTCAAATTCTTCAAGAAGTAACTTTAAAGAATACTACTTTATCTAATCTTACCAAATCTAACTTTAATTAGAATAAAACTGAATATTATAAACCCTAATGGACTGTATTTTCAAAAATCGGCTCTTCAAGGCTCACATGGCCGTATCAGTCCAATAACCCAAAATAAAATTATTTTACAATATTTTACAAAGATCACCCTATCTTGTTAAAAAAACATGTGGGAAAAAGAGTATAGTGTTCTTCACAACGTCTTCAGTTAATCGACAAGCTTAAATAATTAGTCCAAGCCCTGGCCGATTTGGTCTTGAGTTGTACATCATGAAGTTGATCAATCAAACCTTTCAATTCCATTTTGAAATTCGTATCAACAAACCAAGCATTCTCTCCTTCTCCACCAAATGTTTCTCCGCACACCTACTTGGACGATACCTTTGTGTCCGAGGAGGCTAGGTCCGTACATGAAACATACAAAGAATGTCGGCATCACCCGAAGAGAAGAATAGAGGCTTCACCTCTATTTCTACAAACAATCCTGAGTCTGGGCAGGAAATTTTTGCGAGACTCCACCTAATTTCAACCTCAACATCGTCAGTGAGTTCTACACAAACTTGAATTGTGGAACGACATTGAAAGAGGTGTACTGTAGAGGGAAAATTGTGCCTATCATAGTTGATGCAATAAATGAGTTGTTCGGGTTGTCTAGTGTCCCAGAAGATGAGGACGAGTTCATTGCACTCCATCCTCCCATCGAGATAGTAACGAGGGAAGGAACAGACGTAGATGAGCTAGTCAGACTTGACTGGAGTAAGATTCCAAAGAATGCTCTGAATTCAAAAATGAATGGGTTGTATTACTTTGTGGCATCCAGAATATACCCAGTTACTGTTAACATGGAATTCCACAAACAGAGGCTGTCATACTTGTACGTAATAAATAATAAGCTCTGATGGAATGTGGGTTATAGGATCATGTGCCATTTGAGGAATGAATAGGATAATACGGGGTTATATGTTTTCTCAGTATCATATCGTCCATATGTTCTAGACTGGAGTAACCCCCCGTCCCCATGACATTCACGGGGAACCGATGGGTAAGATTTGTACTGATTCTTTTTACAAGCAACAGGTGATATAGTTATCCCTTCCCTTGAATCCAGAGCCATTGCCTTGGAGGTCTGTGTACAAATTTTTCTTAAACAATCGAAGTACCAGAGGTCCTGGTTTGACAACATAGCCTAAGTTTCAACTATAAATTTATGGATGTTGTTGCAGCCGTAGGAGAATTTCCCACAAACCGTAACTGCGTTGTGAACGGCATGGATATGGGTAAACGTACCCATCAAGGGGATCGAGCACCTGTGGATGACGGTGTGGAGCCATTTTCTTGTTACTATATGTGAAACTGATGTACTAGACGTACAAACCTTGATTTGTGAACCACTCCATTCTTTTTATTACGTTCAACAATTTCAAAGAACCTAATTGCAAAAAAAATATTTTGACAAGTTCTCCCATGGTAAAAATCATGACATTCAAATTATAACACATAAATTTTAGTGCACAATATGAAGATGAAACCAGAGTTTTTCAATGGTGGGCGAGGGGTTGAATGTAAACGTTAGGGGACATAATGCTAATACTAACCACAAATTTAATATTTCTGGGATGCCGGGTCCCTTGTAATTAATAGGAACCGTAAGGTCAATGTCAAGTAAAGACATAGTGTAATAATTTATTGTCACGGAATGTTAATATACCTATGAGACTGTAAGAAGGATAATCAAATGTAAGTTTGTAACCATTATTTTCCTCTATGCACCGGAATTTTTGTTATTCATACCGGTGTAAGATATATGTTCCATGGGTGGGAGAAATTTTAAATTTCATTGCCCGCCAAAAATTTATGTTAAATATAAACTACACCGGTAAATATATCAATAGCCCCGCTATTTGTACCGGTGCTAAGGATTTGGCCATCATTTTAAATAATTCCTCCCTGAATGTCGACATTTGATATAAAGTAGCTACTTGAAGCTGCTTTATATCAATATTTACATCGGTTATACTTTTTTTGCACTGGTTGCCATGAACAAAATTAGACAGTAGAAAGACAAAATGCAATGTAAAGAGAACATGGAACTTCGAGATATGTCATGACCGTGTATGAAATATTTTCCATATGCAAAATGTTGTGGGTGAAAATTTTGGAATTTGTTTGGAGCTTTTTAAACTCGCAAAACAAATTTTGGGGCCATACTGTAATTCTTGGTAAAGTTGGGCACTCATTCAATTTAAAAAATTTGGGCCATTCCATGCACACGATCAGGACAGAATGATAGGGTATGATCTTATCACATTATTTTAATTTGTGTGTTGTCAAATCCTAATTTCGATAATTCAAAGATTCTTGGAGGAATTTTACTGCAAAAAGTAAAAAGTTTGTTCCGACCTTAAAATGCGAATTGGCTTGAACAAAATGGCTCTCCAAACCACTGATACGTAATTCCAAATTATACCCTTACGGAAACGACTAGCTTATGGCCAGAAACTGACGACCAAAGATCTTTGGATTCCACATTGCCACCTTTAAGATAACCATCAACGTTTACTCTAGAACATGTGGTTGTGCTTTTGGAGAATTGACCACCGAGGAAAAACTAATTTAAAATTAACCTTTATGTAATGAATAAAAAGTTTAAAATTTTTTGTCGTCATGGAGTGTATCAGTTGAGCCAAAAAAAGTTGGAGGACCTAATTGCAAAAAATCTATTTCGACAAGTTCTCCTATTATAAAAACCGTGACGTTCCAATTATAACACTTATATTTTAGTCCACAATATGAAGGTGAAACCAGAGCCAGGGTGAGCGAGGGGTTGAATGTAAACAGTAAGGGTCATAATGCTAATACAACAAATTACATCAAAACATACAAATTTAATATTTTCAGAATAAGGGGTTCCTTCAAATTAATTTAATTACGTTAGGTAAATGTGAAATAAAGACAAATTATAAATAATTTTGAGGAGTAGAGCATTTTTTTTAAAATTTGGAGGGTTGGAACGGAAGAATCAAAATTATGATGATAACCATGCAATGAATTTATGCACCGGTCATGGCGAATATTACCGGTGTAATATTAGAATTTCATTGCCGCCAAAACTTAAAAATTCAATTTTTCATTATATGAAGAAGCGGAAAACTTATAACACCAGTAATTTATTCAAATACACCACTGTCATTACCGGTTCTGGATAGTTGGTGGAAGAATTCAAAATATGCACTTTGGATTCCTTCAATTTGATTTAAAGCAGCTGCTAGCAGCTACTTTCTTTACCATTCATACACCAGCATGAATACTTTTGCACCGGTAAGTAAACCGGTGTTTGGTACTTAAACCAAAATTTAAGGAAACTGTAAGTAAACCGGTGCTTGGTACTTAAACCAAAATTTAAGGAAACTGCTCTCGGGTTTGACAGATTTTGATTTAAAGCAGTTGCTCGCAGTTGCTTTGATCACCCGTTTTGCACCGGTACACCAACATTTGCACCGGTTCCTTAATCGGGGCTAGGGACTTAATCAAAATTGAAGGAAACTAGTTTCGGGTTGGACAGATTTTGATTTAAAGCAGCCGTGCGTAGCTTCTTTGAACACCAGACCGGTATAGCAACATTTTCACTGGTAAATTAACCAGTGCTAAGTACTTAGGAAATTTTATCTTCAAATTTTCCACCCCGAACATTGTCTTAAACCGGTTCTAATGAAAATACCAGTGTATAAATGCCTAATATTTATAAAAACAAATTACGCGCCCATAATGATAGAACTGCAGGGCATATTTTCTGGTCCACAATCCCCACATCCTCTCTCAACTTCAACCCTCTCAACCATCTCATCAACCCCCATAGCCTTCCATAACTCCTTAATCCCCATATTTTGCTACAAAAGGGTGAAGAGTATACCCTTTCTTCCACAATCAAGCATCCATTACAACCCCCCTTTCTTGTGGAGTCAAACTTTGGGAATTCAAGTGCAAAACCTTTACCACACTCAGTTCATCTAACAAGGTAAATCTACTTGCTAATGTTTGCAATGGTATGAGATCCTAATTTATGAATTGGAAGAAATACTATTTTCATGCAGAACACATGTTTGGCAGAATGCGTGAATGAGGGAATTTTTATTTAATTTTTTTGAAATTACAAGTTACCCTCAATGAGAACAGATGATGAAGTATCTCATGTTCATACTTATTTGGTGGAATATCAATTTTTAAGAAATTTATTTGGGTATCATTTATTTACTTCCTTTTGGCTAAGAAGTGTTCAACTACGTCAGTTTCCTTCTAGTTTGGGACCGTCCCAAGGACGTCTATGTGCTACATTTACGGTGTAATATCGTGTCAAGGGGGTTGCGCGAGTGAAAATGTATGAATGGTTTGGTTAGAATCGTGGTGGGAGTTAGGCTTTTGGAATGCATGTTTGACTTCTTCAAATAGTTATGTGGATTATTTGTTTTGGCATTGGGTGAGATATCACGTACATTATTTACGTTACATGAGTAGGTTACATAACTATGACTCATATTACGTTGTATGTTGGGTTTTACTTTTTACAGCGCATGTCACTTATATTATATGACTAGCTTACAAAAGTATGGGTGAGATTATGTTACATAATTGACTTCATTTTTTTAATGGCTGGATTATTTAAATTGTTTTAGATGCTGCCAAACTATGGAAAACTAACCACGGAGAGGAAGTGACAACCACCGAAGAAGAAAGTTGTTACACCACATAAGGAAGACGGAGATGGACAAGAACCACTAACCCCAAGGGTTACATTCAATATAGAGCTTGAAAATGAAGGGGAGACGACAACATGAACCAAAATAGGAAGACAACTTTGAGGGAGAGGAAGGCAGGGGGTTGGAGGAAGAACCCCAAAGTTCCAACGAAGATGCGAGGGGATCCCAAAAGGGGAGGAAAGTATAAAAAGGAGATAACAACTTGCCCTAGGCGGGAGGTAAACATGGTGAGGGATTTGACAAGTTCGAGATAAACACTTGTTGCGGGAAGCTTGGAACTGCAACTTTTGAGTCCGCCATGCTTGCAAAGGAGAGTAATCCCGTTCCTGTTGCTTTCCATTTTCACGAAAAATGAGGTGGTATGCACAAAGAATTAGACGGCATGGACGGCCTATGGTAATTATGCTTTCTAGCGCCACATCAAATTGGGGTCATGTGAGCACAAGAGCGATGTCCCCGAAAACGTTAAGGAAGAGGCGTGGAAGGACGCAATGGTAACCAAATCATTAATTTTTTAGCCTCTCATTCTACATTTCTTCCATTACAAATTGAAGATCAAAATTTTCATGTACGTATCTCTTTTTACAAGCAACCTTCATTATTGAGAACACATTGACCAAAGTTCAACTATAAATGTTAAAGAAGGATGTGATAAAAAAGGAAAGGGACCAACAACGGAACTGGAAGACAAAGGTGGTAAACAAATGCATACATGACATGAACGGTGGACTTAACAAATCAAAGGCTAAACCATGGCATAAGTATAAGTGGATGGATGAGGAAGAGTGGAATTTGTTTGAGAGAAGGTGGCAGACAGACGAATTCCATGTATCATTTATAATAATTTATAACATCAACCTATCGTTCAACGGTTAATTGTTAACTATCTAGATTTATAATTTGGAACCTAATCTAATCCCTCCTCTCAGGGGATTTGAAAGAAGGCAACTGAATATGCATTGGCAAAAGAGTACACCCACCACACTGAGAGGAAAGGGAATCGAGAAGTCATAAACAAACTTTCTGAACCGTGACTTGTCATTCCTCCATCCTTGCAAAGGAGATTAATCAAGTTCCTATTGCTTTCCAGTTCCACTAAAATGAGGTGGTATGCACAAAGATTAGACGACATGGACAGCCTACGGGAATTATGCTTTCCAGTTCCGCATCAAATCATGTGAACACAGAACGATGTCCCGAACAACGTAACAGAAGATGCATGGAAGGGGGTATTGGTAAGAAAATCATTAACTTTTAGCCTCTCATTCTACATTTCTTCTGTTACAAATCGAAGGTCAAAATCTCCATGTGCATATCTCTTTTTATAAGCAAGTTTCATTATTGAGAACACATTGACCGAAGTTCAACTGCAAATGTTGAAGAAGGATTTGATGAAGAAGGCAAGGGACCAACATCGAAACTGGAAGACAAATGTGAAAAACGATTACATACATGACGTGGACAACAGGATTAAAAATTTGAAAGCTAAACCATGGCATAAGTATAAGTAGATGGATGAGGAGGAGTGAAATTTTTTTGAGAGAAGGCGTCAGACATACGAATTCCAGGTATCATTTATAGTAATTTATAACATAACTTATCGTTCAATGGTTATTGGTTAACTATCTAGATTTATAATTTGGAACCTAATCTAATCCATCCCCTCAGGCTATTCGAAAAAAGGCAACTGAATATGCGTCGGCAAAGAAGTACACCCACCACACTGGGATGAAAGGTAATCGAGAAGTCGTAGAAATAATTTTTGAGCAGCTTAAAGAAAATGAGAGGAAGAAGTTGTCCGATCAGGGATACACTGCGGAGGAGATTGAGAAGCAACTGGAGAAAAATTGATTCAAACCAGACAGATCGCTTGTCTACCTAGAGCCCAACAAGGACAGTGTTGGCAAGTACACGTCCAAGGAGGTCCAGAGAATCTATGTCGACGTAGGAAGTTCTTTCAATTGATTAGACATTTACATAATTAAACATATGTTTCGATCATTTTCTCATTAACAAGTTTTCTTTCCTTTACAACACATTTCAGAATGAACGAGGAGAAGGACCGAGAGACTTTGGTATTTGAGCCTAGTGAAGACATTCTCATTAAGGCAAAAAATGAGAAGGATTACCCTGGAAGGTACAGGGGTACTCAGACTGAACTTCCCACTTCAGTGGCGGTTCCTCATCTCAGCTATAGTAAGTGCGATAGCAGTTCTTCGAGCAAACCAACACCACAGAAGAAGCCATCTAATGATCAACCAGTTGTTAAGGCTATGGTGGCATACCTTAAGCAACTAGTCAAGGTTCTTAATTAATTTTTAGATGTTTAATACCTTCATTTGGACTAAATATTTTCCACAACATTTTTACGTGCAGGATGGAGAAAGTGTAAACTTGTACGTCAAGGGCATTATCGATAAGAAGCTCATGGTCGCACATGGGTTGCGACGAATCCCTCATCGTCAGTATATCTTGGAAGGATGTCTTGCTCGTGTCAAAGTTTACGAGTCAATCTACCACATTACGGTTGGATTGCCCTCAACAGGCCACCAATTCGCCACTGTTGGGGAGGCTCTTGATAGCATGGTCGATTGGCCTGTCTCTTTGATAGGCAAGAGAGACGAGTGATCTACTGAGAAAGATCTTGAAGATGACTTCAATAAAATGGCCAATGACAATGCGGAGATTCGGATTATCTCCGACGATGAGGTAAACTATTGTCATACTTCAAATTCCATTTCCATAAAAAAATCCCACGTTCAACTTACACAAAATATTATAAATATTTCTTACGAATCAGGGTACGGAGGGTACATCGTCGAATAGGTGATCCCACTCGAGCATCGATTTCGGGCCTTCGTTAAGAGTGAGATTCGGCCGGAAGCAACCAAAACAGGTTCTATAATATACCATGCCCACTATTTTGTCAAGCCCTAACTTCAGGAATATCAATGACTCGTAACATCATTTTACTATTACTTGTCCGTTCTCAAATTCACAACAGGAGGAATTTGAAGGATTTCCAGCTGATGGAGAGATTTATCTTCGATTGCAATGTGGCGCTAATGGAAATGGTAAAGAATAATGACTGCATGTTCATCCCATTTTTCTATCCGTCAACCTTTGTGGCAAAATGGAGGAATGGAGTCGGCATAAATGTAGTCGGCATAAATGGAGTCGGAATTGAGTTCGGTAACAAGCTTGAAAACTGTAACTCGATGACCTGGATCGATAATGCACAAATGCATGTGTGGATTGGGTTAGTTCCTAACTTTAATTATGTACACGTATTTCTATTCAATAAAGATTGAATGTGATAATTGACTTTCGTGTAACAGGCACCTCTGGGAGAAAGTGTACAAATCACATGTCGGCTGGATCCAATTGATCCCTTCAAACACCGGGAACTTGACGGACACCGATAAGGAGGTCGAAGTGCATTTCAATAACATTTGGAACATAATGGCTATAACGGACGCTGAATTATACATTGTACCCTTCCTGATAATTTAAGGCTTTCCCCCCGGGGTTACCATTCACGTTTCTAATCTCTACCATTTTAGAAAGCTTAATTGGTTTCTTTTTCCCGCAGCGATCATTGGTACCTTGTCATTATCCATCCAAGCACGGATGAGGTTTTCACACTAGACACACTGGCGAGGGGTATCAAACCAACCAATGTTATTGAGAATAGGTTGATCTCAAGATATTACGATCAATATATTTCATAATATGTTACTGGTATTCCCTTGAACAACTTTCCATTGTAATTTCCTTTCATGAAAGGCTTGCTTGCACGTACCAAAGGGAGAAAAGGAAGATGGAACCAAGTCCCGACTACACATGGAGTATCAACAACATAAAAGTAATTCATTGAATCCTACGAATCAATTACAGAAACAACATTTCATAACAAAAAACATAATGATGAATTGTGCATTTCCATGCAGTACCAAAATCAGCTTGGTTCATGGAAATGTGGGTACTCCATCATGCTGTTCATGGAAGAATTGGTTCTCCACAAAATGTCAAACAATGTCCGCAATGTAAAAATCAATTGGAACAAAATTTCTAATTCTTAATTACTACCATCAAAACTATAAATATCACAGATATTCTTCCCGCACTAACATTATACCTATGAATATCAAAGATCTTCCCAGAGGGCCAAGAGCCATACCATATTTACGAAATAGAGGCGGAGAGATGGTGCAGGGCGTGGATCAATGAGTACCAGCAACAGGCAAATACTTCGTTGCAACTGCTGAATGACAAGAACCATATCATAGGTTGACTATTCAGTTACTGTGAATGAAAACATTTATTTCGTGTCCTCGGTTGAACATCCAATTCTTTTACAAATTTCTTGGTTTTTCCAATTTAAGTGCATTTAACGTTCTTGGACATTAACATTAATTCTTGACTCCCACAATCAATACATTATCACATTTTTAGTTGCTTACAATTTAATGGTTCAATTTATAGTATTCTTGATTCAGTTTTTCTGGTTGTATATTCCCTGAAAATAATCTGGGAGGGCCCACTAGGAAATAAATAGGTCATTGCAAAAATTATTAGAAATTTGTACTGGCATACTTCAAGGATACCTGTGTAAAAAATGGCAGCGCAAAATAAATATTTTCATACCGGTGTAATTTCAAATCTATAGAACCGAAAATTTATAACTACCAGTGTAAATGCAACCAAAGATATCACAATCTGCCGGTGTACATTCCTGATACCGGTGCAAGCTTATTTCACAACAATACATCGGTATTGCTGCCCAATACCAATGCAAATGTCCATTACAAATGTACACCGATATTATTCACCTTACCGGTGCAATTGTGACCGTACCCCCCACAATTTGCCACATAACTAAACTGGTATTTATATTCCACACTGTTACAGAATTCTACGGTTCCTCATTCTACATAGTGTAATTCTATTTCTAGCACTGGTACATTAAACCGGTGAATAAAGATGTCTACACTGGTATTCTCTTACCGGTGCATTTGTAACAACCAAGTACACTGCTATATTTAGGCACCGTTATTTCTCGATGATATTTTACCGGTGCAATTGTGAGAAAATATCAGTGCAATTGATCATGTCCTGCAGTGAGAGTCTAGGCCATGTTACTTTCCTGTAGTTTCTAAGAACGTCCCTATTTGGATTTTGGATTAGACCAGGCAATGCCCTTTATACCACATATATATTGATCTATAGTTTCCATTACCTCAAATAGATGAGTATGCCCATGATCTCGTGCATGTTCAACAGGGACATTTCAATCCAAAAAGGTCGCCTGTTAATAATTAATTAAATAAGTATAACTGAGAACTTGTAAGAGCGACTACTTTTCCAGAGCTCAATTTTAAATCACACTTTTAGATGCCAGACATACGAATTTCAACACTGACCAGGAGATTAACAGCCCAAACATAAGAAACAGACTGATCATCAATTATCATGACATCGAACCAAAACCGACTAAACTATGACAGCATTCAAAAGACAACTGTCACAGCCCAAAGAACATCTAACAGGAGATGCATCAAATAATTTAGTAGATGAAATGCTTTACTCCAGTACTTTAGTTATAAGAATTTTTGCCCGTAATCAGCATTTCATGAATCGAGGAAAAAATCAGATATCGTGTCTCCAGTAAATGCCAACTCAGGGCACAAGATGGTATTGTTAAGATTTGGGGATTTAGGGTTCTTGAGGAGAAGAGAAGAGTTCTATGTTTGATAATAAGAATAGAGGTTTGCAAGTGTTCATCATATTACATAAAGAGAGCTCACATAATGAAAGACCAAAATGCCCTTAAC
>JAUOBV010059744.1:0-13734 GCA_032360425.1 Rubia occidens
AGAACGGAAGATTTATCTTCACAACAAGTAGTAAAAGTGGTTAAATAGATTATATGTCAATGATGGATAGAAAGCTTTGAAGTATAAGTCAATTGCCCCCGAGACTTCGTAATACGATCTTAATCTCGTTTTAGTTCTAGTATGCTTTAATAGTTCACTTGTACTTGATTTGTTAACTTAGAAAACCAAACCCAAAACCCCCATGTTTATGTGATTATATATATATATATGTATATATATATATATATCTTGCGTAGTATTCTCTGTTTTATGGCAACGACCTCCCATTGGGTCTTCAACTTCTGGGTCCATTGGACGTGCAAAAGTACAATGCCCGTGCTAGGACTTAGTCACATCAGCCAATGGTTTGGTACTGTCTGTGTAAATGTACACAGGCCGTGCCAGTCTTCATGTCTTCTAGACTTTGATTGCATTTCTTCGGTGCATCCCCTACCACGTTTTTAGCTCATGGCCTTCAATCTACTACCATCCTTGCGAATGACCTTCTATTATCTTCTACCATTATTTCAAATGGCCTACACAGTCCAAAGTGCCTACGAGTAATTTACAAATGAAAGCTCACAATAACGGATCTAAACATGTGTAGGGACATAGAATCCATTAGATCTATATAAGCTACAAAATGAGGGATTTAGATAAGAAAACCAACAACGGCCATCTAAACCTCTTGTCATGTAAACTCACTTAAATCTAGCAATCTACCATATAAACGTTAACAAAACATGTGCTAAATGCCTTAGGAAATACATGCTTCTAGAGTCTCATCAGTTCTCTATGAAAACAACACAAGACCAAGCATAACCGAGTTCCACAAAAAAATCTAAAATAAAACTTTAACAATCAAAATTCTAAAACATTATCAGTGGGTATATTTAATGTTGTCCCCGTGACTTATTTTCTTTAAATGAGTTTACTCATAGATTTGATCTTCGAGGAGAAGGTCCTCCTCGAATAATCCCAAATTTCACAAATCAAAGAAAGGCTTTCACCTTTGCATGTTGACCCTCAATTCAGTACCATCTTTCTCATCCTCTACCTCTATTGCACCATGTGGAGAAACTTTAGTTACCACACATGGACCCGTCCACCTTGAGCATAATTTACTTGAAAGAGGTGAAGTCGAGATTGGAAAACAAGTACTTTTTATCCTACCTAAAAGTCCTTCTTCACAATCCTTTTGTCGTTACCTTTGCCCTTTCCTTGTAAATTCTCGCATTCTCATAGCAGTTGCTTCAAATCTCATCAAGCTTTTGAATTTGCAACTTTATATGGTCTCCGGCCTCCTTTAAGTTTATATTTAGGCTTTTCACGGCCCAATATGACTTATGCTCAAGTTCAACCGAGAGGTGGCAATCTTTATGAAAAAGGACCCAAAAATGTGACACACATATTGGGGTCTTGTATTCGGTCCGGTATGCCCAAAACACATCATCCAACCGAGTGCTCCAATCTTTCCTTGATCATCATTTTGTCAAGTATGGCTTTAATTTCCTGATTGGATACCTCTGCTTGCCTATTTGTATGGGGATGGTAGGCGGTGGATATCTTGTGAGTTATTCCATATTTTTTAACCAGTGATTCTATTATTTTGTTGTAAAAATGGGTTCCCCTATCACTAATCACCATCCGGGGATGCGGAACTGAGAGAAGATGTTGGACTTTAGGAACTTCGCCACATATTGGGCCAATAAAAACCACTATCCACAACTTTCCTAATGGTTCTCTTATACCCAAAATGGCCACAATAATGAGAAGAATGACAAATTTTAATGGGAAATTCCACTTCACTCTCGGGAATGCATCTCCTAACCTCTTGGTTGGTGCAATGCTTTCATAAAGATCAACCCACACATATGTTCCTGCCTCATTGATCAACCTCTCCCTTTGTACCTTATCATACGAGGGGGGAATTTAACTGTGACTATTCAGTTCACCAAATTAGCATACCAAGGTTGGCTAGTTGTCACCACAAATAATCGTTCATCAGGAAACTCTTCCCGAATGGGATCCAAAAATGATAGGCAACTAAATTTTCACTGCCCATTTTGTCTCTTACCTCTAGGTCAAACTCACTCAAAAGAATTATCCACCTAATCAATCTAGGTTTTTCTTCCTTTTTGGTCATCAAGTGGAGAAGTATCGTATGATCCTTGTAAACAATGACATTGGTACCGAAACTTCTCAAGAGCAAATACAATAGCTAGCAACTCTTTCTTGATTGTGGAATAGTTACGTTGTGCATCATTAAGAGACTAAGACATAATATATAACATGTGGTATTCTCCCTACTCTTTGACCTAGCACCACACCTATGGCATAATCACTAGCATCACATATTATCTCATATGGAAGGGACAATTAGGTGGTTGTATGATATGGGCGGTCACTAGCATCCTCTTTAAAGTGTCAAACGGATCTCTTACCCTCCTCATCAACAACAAACTCCACATTCTTTTGCAACAACTTGCTTAAAAGAGATGAGATTTTAGAGAAATCATTAATGAAACATCGGTAGAATCTAGCATATCCTAAGAATGACCTAACATCCCTAACACTAGTGAGGTAGGGTAAGGATATAATGGTATTTATCTTTACCTTATCCACTTTCAAACCTTTGGATGACACTACATGGCCAAGTACAATACTGTTCTCCACCATGAAGTGGAGCTTTTCAGAGTTCAACACAAGGTTGGTATCATCACATATCTCTAGCACTAATAATATATGGTGTAATAAACTATCGGAAGAGTCTCTATGAATGGTGAAATCATCCAGGAGGACCTCTACAAAGTGCTCGATGAACTATGAAAAGATGATAACTGTGCACCTTTGAAAAGTGCCCCGGGCATTGCAAAGACCAAATGCCATGTGCTTAAAATCCAAGGTGCCAAAAGGGCATGTAAATATGGTATTCTCTTGGTCCTCGGGGTCAATAGCTATTTGGAAATATCCTGAATATCCATCAAGGAAACAATATGCATGATCAGCCAACCTTTCTAACATTTGGTCAATGAAAGGTAAGGGGAAATGTTCATTGGGAGTCACCGCATTTAAGCGATGGTAGTTTATACATACTTGCCACCCATTTTGGATGCGAGTAGGTACCAAATACCCATCAATCCACTCTTCTTAGGTACAACTTTGGTGGGAATTACCCATTTAATATCAGAGATAGGGTATATCGTCCCAAATTTAAGTAGTTTAATGACTTCTCCTTCAACCACTTCCATCATCGGCGGGTTTAACTTCCACTGAGGTTGTCTTACAGGTTTCGCCTATTCCTTCAATAAGATTTTATGCATACAAGTCGAGAGGTACCCTTAATGTCGGCTATAGTCCACCCTATTACCCCCTTATACTTTCATAGCACTTCAATCATTCTACCCTCTTTGTCATTACTAAACTTACTAGATATAATTACCAGTAATGTCACCCTCTCAACTAAGAAAGAATATTTTAGATCTTCGGGTAAAGGTTTTATTTTGACTACTGGTGGTTCCTCTATGGAAAGCTTGGTTTCTGGCACCACTATTTCATCTAGGTTATCAGGAGGTTTTCTAAGGGGGACTCAATTTGGGGATCAACCTCTCACGTGATTTCTACCAAACTAATTTAGAGATTCAAAACATGCATCATCATTAGAATTACTCTCTAAAGCTACCAATATGTTATCATAAAAAAACATCTTGCACAATTTCATTCAATGATATCTACGACACGCAAAGAAGATTCATCAAGAGGGTACTTCATGCTTGCAAAAATGCTAAAATCAACAATGTCACTACCGCATTCTATACTCAACTTCCCTGTGAGTACATCAATATTAGCCCTAGAATTTTTCAAGAAAGTTCTAACTAAAAGTATAAGTGTGGATTATTTTTCATTTTCCTTGTCCAAGATATAAAAATCCACCATAAAGGTTAGCGCATTCACTTTAACCAATACATACTCACAGTACCCCTTGGGTATGTGAACTACCACTCTAGTGTTATGCAATTTACCAAGGTTCAAAGTAAAACAATGAATATGCGATGACATTAATTGAAGCCCCTAGATCTAGCATGTCATCTTTGATCGACGTATTTCCTATCATGCATTGGATGTTAAACATGGCTTAGTCATTGCATTTTGGGGGAAGCCCTTTTTTTTACCAAAGTGGAGAAGTGATTAATAACATGCTCTATCAATCTACGCCTAGGATCATGCTTTGAGGTGCATGATTTTCAAAAATTAAGCATACTTGGCCATATGATTAATAATGTCAAAAATAGAGACACTAACCTCACAACGTCCAAGGACCTACGAAAGCTCCTTGTTGCACTCGCTCGTTTGCCTACGCTTCAATTTCTTTAGAAATGGGGGTTAAAGAGCCCTTATTTCTACCCTCAATTTTCCCCAAGTCCATCCACTTGATATTTTAGTGATCTTTCGTCCCATTCTTCTTCTATCTTCTCCTACGCACAACTTTCATGGACCTCCCTTCCGGCCTTCACATCCATGAAACTAGCATGTGGGTTTTTGAATTCATGTGAGTGGTGTGTAGCCTTCTTTTGTGCCTTAGCCTCTAGGTGATAGACTAACAAGGCTAGGGTGTCCACTTTGGCTTCCAAGACTTGAATGCTCGAAAAACCTTAGTGTCCAAATCTCAAATTTCTTCGTGGATTCATGAGTGGAATTTCTCATTTGACTCGACCATGACCGTAATGGCTTGTTTGAGATAGCCGGATGTGCTACAGTCTTGGTCTTTCCAATGATCATCCCGATCCTCATATTAGTATCCATCTCATTGATCCTTGTGATGCCTCGTCCATGGTTTCTACCTTCAATGGCCCTAATTTCACGTTTTCCATGGCAATCGTCGGCAGGATGGTCCCACAAGTAAACCTTGAAATATTTAACTTATTGAGCTCTCTCTTATGAGATTCTTCATCATTGACACTAAGGTTTGCACTCGTCCTCCAACTTTGGGATGGTAGGATCTTTCCCAATGCTTTCTCCCATCCTTGAACAGGTACCAGAGAACCTTGTCTCATTAGCCACTTCTTCAAAGAGAGTCATGGATTTCCTGGGGCTTTTGATTGAAATGGAGCCAATACATGAAGCGTTGACTAGCATCATACCCTTCTCAGTCTATTCTTCAAATAAAAAGTATACCAATTCCCACCTCCATGAATAGATAACAAGGGAAGCTCCCCAAGAGACGCTTGAACCACTCCCTATATCTATAGAGACTCTCATTCAGGTGTTTGGAGATGTTGGCTTCTTTGGATTGGCTAACTTGGAGGCTGGGAAGAATTTCTCAAGAAATTGCCTCTTCATATCCATCCACAAAGTTATGCATTTGGGAAGGAGGTAGTACAACATGTCCTTAGCTGTGTCTCAAATTAAGAATGGGAAAGGCACTGAGTCATACCACTTTTTAACTTGCAAGTGACGTTCTGTGGAAGGGGTGGGAAGATAATACAAAGGGGTTGATTCTCCAAGTTAGGAGCTATCAACTCTCTAAGTTTCCTGTTATCTTCCGCTATATTGTTCACAATCCCTAGAAATGGAGTTGAAATTTACCCACACCTACGTGGTCGTTCAAATTTACCCGTTGGTGTAAAGAATCAAAGATACAAATTTATAATGTTGCTCCAGCACTCACCGCTAACTACTATGAGGTAGCTAGTGGCAAGTACGGGGTCATCCACAGAGACACAATAATTTAAAGATTAGCTCGATACAACCCATAATTGGGCATCAACCCAACTGTGTGTTGGGAAAAGCTACTACTTAACAGATAATTGGGGGTGGAGGTTTGTGAATAGCAAACTATAATCATGCAATTCGTAAGAAGTAAACTATGATTAACTAGTCTTAGGGGTATGTGTGTAACATTACCAATTAAATGACTTTGATCCTAGATTCTATCACATTTAGACATATAAAACTAATTTTATTTCCTATGTCACATAGTATGGAGATGGCCGAGAATTCCCAATATCTGTCACACAAAGAATCGACTCACTTAAAACCATCTCACCACCTCCGTAATTAGGGATGTGCTCCAATCCTTCCGACTCTGCATTTCATCCCTGACATCTCATTCCTGATCCTAACGCACCCCGACTTAAAGAATATAAGCCTTGCGTAGATAACAATAGTTAGATGCGAGAGTAAGGACAATATGTCACGGTCTCTCCACTATGAACACCAACCCTAGACCTCTAGAAGCAAAGGATTGGAATCTCTCAATGACTCTGGGGTTGATATAACCCTAGTCGCTACAAACTATAATTCTTATCTATCGGGCTAAGCCAATGGTTTCCTCTCATTAGGAATTGGTCTAACACCTCCAACATACAATCAATTATAAAGGTGCATAGTTAATTGGATTTAATATCTTAAGGCTAGAACTAGAGAAATAAATGAAGAGGGGAGAGATCCTCCTTCTCTTCCTACTTACTAGAATAGAATTTACAATAATGAATTGGTTCAAACCCTATAAGACTAAAACTAGTCTACATAGTTGATAGGATTAGGCCTTAAAGGACCAAAAGAGAAGTAAACCCTAGTAGCCATGCTGGCATGACCCATGTCATAATGCACATGTTAGCCAGTACGATCAGTGCAATAGAGCACAGTGCATGGAATGAAGGGCATTACTTGCCTTTTATGATGGCACAAGTTGTGCCAAGTTACACGACCAGTTTTCTGGAGCTCATTCCTTTGCTTCTGAGTGCCCGAGCCATGCTTGATTGCACTGCATGTCGTCTAGGGGCTGTTATGAGGGTTTTCTGATGGCACAGGCGGTGCTAAGTTGAGCGGTCCATCGTTTGGCCTTGTGTTTTCTTCAACTCCTAAGCACGGGTTATGATGGATTGTATAGCCCATTTCCTTGGCCTTGTTCCTCTAGCACGGGTTGTGCCAAGTAACATGACTAGTGTCATTTTTCAACTGTTTCGGACTTTGCTCTTTTCTTCACCGCATCCATGTACTACCACATTTAGACTCATTGCATTCAATCTTATACCATCCTTGCAAATGGACTCTCTAAGATATTTGAAGTGCTTATGAGCAATCTACAAATGAATCCCAGAAAGAGAATCTAGATGCTCGTAAAGTCCAAAAATCCATTAGACCTAAAATAGGATACAAAATAATGAATTTAGATACGAAAACCAAAAATAGTTATCTAAATCCTTGTGACATAAACGTATCTAAATCTAGCAATCCACCAATAAAAGAAAACTAAAAGAGATGTTAATTGCTTCAAAAAAAAATACATGCATTTGACGTGTGATCGAAAACCTTCTAGCTCTCTTCAGGTTTAATTCAAACTCAGGGTCGTAATGTTGGTGCTCTTATGAAGAGGATCACATATGAACCATGCACCAAGAACTCAAATAATAAGTCTCCAAGACAAAAAAAGAAGTTAGAAACAACTAAAAATCAACAAGCAAATATTCACACAAATATGCCTAAACACTTAAAAATATACGCCTCTTCCTTGACAGCGGTACCAAAATTTAGGAGGTTGTCATGGTACCTCTCAAATATACAATTTATAATTTCAATTATGTCTTAACTACAACTATGAAGATAGTGGTAAGAGAAATCATCCACGAAGAAGAGGGATTTTCCTAAATGATCATGCATACAAGAATGGATATAGGCATATACAGATAGTTCAACCTCACATTACCCAGATAGTGCATGAGGTTAAACAAAACAAATATCTAGCTTTTAACATAGCTTATTCCTGCAGCACCAAAAATACTGATTTAGAATGGTCACTTGTAGGACTAATACCACGGCCTAGGCCCCCTCTAAAACAAAAAAAAATCAGTCAAATTTCATGGCTCAAACTAACAAGAACTTATAAGATAAACACATATGCATCATGGATACCAGATGGTAGTTGTGGAATAGTTGTGATTGTTAGATATTGTCATGGAAATCTAATTAAGGTATTTAGTAAAAAGGATAGGGTTGTATCTAGCTTACATGTTGAGCTTCTGGGCATTCTTTTCAAATATCAATGTGCAGGGGTGCTAAACTTAAATAATTTCCAAATGGGAACAGACTTCTTAGGGGCCATAAACAACATTCTTAATCTTTTGAAATCCCCTTGGGAACTTTTCCATCTATCCTCTGATATTAAAGATATAAACTTTGAGATCACACATACACACATGCAAGGGAACTTGGTAGCAGATCATATATCTAAAATCATTAGAACCAGGACTGAACATGAACACTTGGAACCTGAAAGACCTTAATGATACTTCTAAATGCCTAATTTATCTAGAAAAAAATTGGTATGCCTTCTATACAAATTGATATCTCAAATGGATGCTACTGATTTGTATCTTTTTAATTTTCTTACAGATGGGAAAATGGACAGAAAAGACTGAAAAGATGTGCAAAAACCACAAGCAATATTCAAGAGGTACTAAACATGTCTCTCAATGGATATGGATCTCCATATTGCTCAGAATCTTCGTACTTCAAGGAAATCAGAAAAAGAGAAACTTAGTAATCAAATCATCAGTTGCGACAACCAAAGCAAAAACACTTCTTTTTGGCCAAGAAGATATAGAATCCACTTGAAAGTATGGTCATCAATGAAACACTCACACAAGGGTGGAGGTGTTTCAAACGGAATTACTTCCAATAAGTTCCTGAATCATCTTCATTTTCATATTTAAAAAACTAAGTATGATAGCTGGAAAATGTGTTGCCTTTCAAAAAGCTTTATCGTTGAACAAATTCACTATAAATACTTATTCATGTTTTCATTCTATTTAGAATTTAGGGTGCCTAATAAAATTGGGGGGGGGGGGTTATAAGTTATGAATTTAAAGACAATTTAACTTGAATATAAAGATTATTGCTAATCATGCAATCAATTAAAACCAGATAATTAAACACAAGTTACGTAACCTTAGGTGCAATTTATTTCCACTTCCAAGTCTCTTACATATCATAGAAGCAATCGCCTATTTATTCATCTTGATTGCCTATTGTGAATGCTACACCTTCCATTTTAAAGATAAACATTCTATTCTTAATTTTAATATACGAAAGCATTCAACGACTATTAGTAGACCTTATTAATGAGCACTTTAGGCGATCCATGCCTAAATATATCTCATTAATAGCATCATGCTCAAAGAACCAATAAGCTTGATAACAACTACAAACATTCTACCAAATGTCTAGTCATTTAACCAACTAATGCATTTCCTAGGGTTAATCAAGAAAGATCAACATTTAAGACTTTTCCATTAGTGCTACCTTAGGATAAACATGAAAAAGATCAACATTATCACATTCATCTAGCAATGTTAACATCATCAACATAACTAGAAGTTATAATTCCATGTTCTTGGATAACATGCCCAAAAAAAGTGGAAATTGTACACTTTCCTAAATTCCTAACATGTCATCATACAAACATTTTACATTCTCAAAAATCTAATCTCATTAATGAAGCTAGCTACCACATTTAAAGCATAGAAAATGCATAATCATAAAGACTCATAAATAGGTAATAAAAGCTTCTCACTACATGGGTTTGGAAGCCTCAATCAATTGCTCCCAATAGAAGAGTTTAACAACAAATTATAGTAATATCAATTAAAAAATTCAAGCATAAACAAAGATGAAAGAAAAGCTCAAACTAGGGTTTAAAGAGAAAGACTTCGGCCAAGAGGAAGATAAGAAATGAGAGGTGAAAGTGCTATTTATAGTAAAAGGGAAATGATTAAAAAAAATGAGATATATGTCATTTGTTGGTTGGCTGTCGCGAGGCAGGAGGATGTTGTTACAGCTCACGATAGTCATTGCGAGTCATGAGGAACATCTCACGCCTCGTGACAGGATAAAATCCAGCATTCCAAGCTTCAAACTCCTTGTGTTTTGTAGCCTTCTTCTTCTACAATCTTCCTTCTCCATGTCTTCATTTCTTCAACCCTTTATACCCATCTTCAAATTTTCATTTATCTTTCCTTGTCACATAAAACTCCCTAGAAAAGTGATAAGAGCGCAAAAGTCACTCTTAACTATCTTAAGAGAATTTCAAGGCAAAAATCATGATCTTAAGCACAAAAATACACAAAAGAAAGTCCAAAATATCCTAAAACTACTATATACAATGAACACATCAAACACGTACGAGTGCAACAAAGAGGCAGCAAAGAACATTATAGAAGACGCTTATGTTGTAGTTGGACAACCCTCACTTGCCGGGAGTCAACTCTTGTATATGTCCAATGTAACCCTTTCTAAACCGATCATTCCCCCCACCGTACATATGGAGATCTTGTCGACATGTCAGAGATAAAATAGAAATTATTCTTTTCCCTACGAACTGGTGCCTGAAATTGGCTTTCTGAACACAATCTCATTGTCGATATTTGACCAAAAAAAAATGTTTGTGACATATTTTCCACTTGCCCTTTTTCTATAAAGGATTTAATAACCAATTTAAGTTTGATATTGCATGGGTTTCACATTTTTCTTTGAAATATTCCCATTGCCACTCCAGTTTTTACTTCATATAGATTTTAGCTTATAGATTCTTGGACCTAATCATTTTGTTGGTTATCTACGTGGAAATCAGCTTCACTGGAAGTGAAGTGAGTTAATATATTAGTAGATGGATTCCATTTTTTTACCTGCTTGGGCTTTCAGGAGAGTTGCGATATAATTCTTGTTTGGCATTCTCTAGTTTTCCATGTAAATGCTTAACTGTAAGTTATGTTCTTCAATATGTAATTTGGTATTTTTGGGTTGTTTCTGAAGCATCCTGATAAATAAAGAACCAAGTTTCACATGTTTCAAATAGATTTTGGTTTTGTAGCTTTGGAATACCATTTCCTAAAGTTACTGTTGAAGTATTTAACTTTAGTTTCTAGAATGGAGATCTCGTAAGTTCCTGGGTACTCTAAAGAGTCCATAACTAATTTGAGATAATAACAGCTACAATATGTCTGCTGAGATGTGAAAATCTGGTTCCTAAAATTGATTTTGCATATGTGTTATGGTACTTTCCGTTAGTCTTGTTGATTACTATGGTGGAAGTAACATCTCTCAAGAGAGACTTGTGTAGGTAGGGAGACTGGGAGGAGGGGGTTATGAGTAATGAATCAAGATATTGGTTATGAGTAATCTATTAAGATATTGGTTATGAGAGGAAGGGGTTATGAGTAATGTGTCCACGTCTCATACATTGGTTATGAGTAATATGTCAAAATTGATACTCCATTATTAGCATCTTATATATATATATATATATATGTTTTACATTTGTTTAAACCTATACGTGTACTTTATAAATAGCGTGTTATTGACTCGTCACAGGTGAACCCTCTTGTGTACAAAATTGTGCTCTAGTAATATCAGACTGATGAACCTAGCAAACTCTCGCATCCCATGGTAATGAGCATGTGGAAGGTGTACTACCCGATAGAGGTAGTACTTTTATAACTTCAAATTTTTAATAGAATACCTCAAGGGATGTGTTTTTTGTGTACTTGCTCTAATTTAGTACCCATCTTTAACTATTATTAAGTATTTTTGATTATTTCAAGAATTTTTTGGACTCTGCCTTCACCTTTATCGCTTGAAAAAATACAACTGATTTTTTTGGCTCGGTTGTTTTTCATTGCTTCACCACATTGTTACCAATTAGAATTTTGTGCAGCTTGTACCCCTTATTGATTGTGTTATTGGACGCTACTGGTGCAAAGAGTGGCTTACAAGGACTTCCTATCATTTCCAAAATGCAGCTATAAGTTACACTAGTATCAATAAAACCTTTAAAATTCAATTTCATACCTCATTCAAATTCTTATATATTTTTATGCCTGAATTGTGACTATTGTATTATTTTATATTTACATGTCCATAAATCTACTCGATAGTTCTTCCGAAGAAGCCCAATAAAAAAATTAATGTGTATTGGATTTTATCATCAGTCCACAAAAAATTAGAACTAGTACATAATTTTTCTTGTTCATCTCATTTCAGTCATTGGGTGATATCCATTTCAACTGTTTTTTTCTTTTTTGAAGTTTTTGCTGGTTGTATTTATAGTGTCTACATTGCATGAGGCTATCCTATTTTGCCTATTTATTTATTTACTCATCCATTACATGAGCCTGACATGTTCAGCCTATTTATTTATTTACTTGTCCATTGCATGAGGCTATCTAGTTCAATCTTTTATTTTTTATATTTTTTTGTCCATTGCATGGGGCTGTCTTGTTTGGCTTATTTATGTGTTTATGTATTGCATGAGGTACCTGGCGATTTTTATGTACTGCATAAGGTTGTATAGTTCAGCCCGACAATGTATTGTGTACTATTTGGTGATTATGTATTAGCTTGCTTGTGATGTCTTTCTTTTGTAATGGACCCTAGAATTTTCTGATTTCAAAAGTATCTTTTTATTTTGTTGCATTTTGTGAGCCTGCGAATGTGATAATAAATTTCCCTAAACAAAAGTACTGAAATAAGCATAAAATACACACAAATATTTTTCTGATTTATTACAAAAAGACATGTAGGGGTGCATGTTAAACATTTTTACCAAATACTACAACATGTTTACATTAACTAGCACCCTATGGGATAGAATACAACCCTACATGAATGATTATGTGCATCAACTTAAACTGGACATTCCATTACTTGATCAATTAGATGTTGCAAACCATTTTCTTAGTTATGTGCCATTAATTATTTTTGCAACTGTCGTAGAAATTCTATACCCACCTCTAGGTCATTGGGTAATAAACCTTGTCGTTCTAGTGCATCTTTCCCCGTGTGTTGTAGTTTGTATCTGTTAGACCCCACTGTATTTCATTATTTCCACCATCACACACTATAGTGACAAGAACACCTTGTTCAATTTTTATGCCTCGAGTTGCATGAAAGCATTTGTAGTTGCTTGTACTAGCTCATCCAATGTGCGTGAATTCATTTTGTTTTGCAAGGACTGTATTGATCTTAAAAATCCCAAATCAAGTATTTTAAATCAGAATTGTTTGGGAGTTGAAACCCCAATCTTATGTAAACCCATCTGCACATGCCACTATTTTAAATTCAGGATCACCATTACATATATGTGGCATTGTATTATCTTATTGAATTGTGATATTTCTGCTTGCTAGTAGTGGCAAATTTCTTTTAGTTGCCGGTACCAATTCCTCCAACATAAAATCTTTGATAACTTCTCTATCTATAAATGGACTCTGTTTCATCACATTTGTACCTGTAGGTCAGTTTATACTTGTGTTTGTTAGTTTCTTTGTAATAAATGGCCAAATTCCTACTTTTCCATCAAATAACATGATAAGATTTCAAAAATGTCATTTATTATATTTATCTTAATTTAGTATTTTTAGGAGGTCATCATTATACTCTTTTTCCCACTGGATTTTTTAATGAACTAGTGTGATCATTTTAGTTTATTTTTATTATTAATAATAAAGCCATAAACTCGGTCATGTCGACTTAGAAGAGTTTTGGTAATATTTTAATTAGTGTTTAGTTTATTCAGTTTTACTCTGATTAGAATTAGATTTTGTAAGATAAGATAAGGAATTTTTTTTTATTGATTTGGAGTCAGCCGAGATATAGATTAGCATGGTAGATATGGTAAGTAATGGTTTACCAATATGGTAAGTATTTAGCACGGCCATGATACGAATACTCTGTAAT
>JAUOBV010059846.1:0-13734 GCA_032360425.1 Rubia occidens
TTTCAAGATTTAAGCTTTCAGCATTTTGTTAATTAATCTGAGTTTGTACGTTTGACAGTCTGATTCCCTCAAGTTTCCCTGCTTTCTAGCTCCAGCAGTTTGATTCAGTACATTTTCCCTAGCTTCACCTTCAAGTAATGTCATTATATTCTGCTTGCATTTTCTCGAGTGCTGGTTGCCTAAACGTGTGTAAAGTCGTGTTTGACATTGCAGTAGCTTTTGCCGTTCTTTTTTGCACTTATCTTGAGATTGTACTGCCTTTGAGTTACTCTTTGATCTCTGTTGGTGGAATGTCTGAAAATGCCATGGTTTATCTGAAAGCTTCAAATTGTTCTTGCTTCATAGTTGTGTTTTTGTGAGATATAAAGTTTGTTTGATGTTCTTGGTTGATCTCTTCCATGTTTGTGCACAGAATATGTTTCATTATATGGAATCAAATTGTCACCCATAGTTATGTATTCAGATTCAACTATTTATAGCTCTATTTTGACAAGATTTGTTATTTCTCATGCCCATCTGATTTATAATGCATTATGGAGCACTGATGGGCTCTCTAATCTATATATCTTATTCAGATTTGAATAAATACAATGCAGTAAAAAGAAATTCCAAGTACAAGTGTTTCCATGTAGTATGGAGAAACAAATTATAATGTATTAGAAGTATAAATAAGAATGATTAATCATGGTCAGAACAATTGAACTAGCGATGGTTGCAATTCTTCATTCCACATTCAGGACGTGCAATTGAAAGTGAAAAATGAGAAATGGAATTTAATTGCTCGAATTGATGACTGTAAACTTTTAAAATAATTATTATAAGACACATGGTGCAACACAAGGTCAGGAGCAGACAGAATTGTAAGCAAGATAAATAGAGGGATAATCAACAAGGAATGGCTAGAGCGAATGAAAGGTGTATACTGTGAAGTCAAGGTGGATCCCTTATCCGATCACATGCCTCTGATAATGAGGTTCGATGGAGACACTGCAAGGCTCAAGAAACCTTTCAGGTATTATAATATTTGTGCCTTATCACCAGTTTTTGAAAATACAGTAACACAGATTTGGAAAAACACAAGAAGTAGCAATCTGGCAGAGGTGGCAATTACCTTTAAAAATCTGGAGAAATCACTGTCCAGGCTTAATCACAGAGAATTTGGGGCCATAGGTGACAAAGTGGAAAGTTGTTTGGGCTGAAGCTGAAAAAAATAAAACGATGATCCCCAAAATGTGGAACTCTAGGAGATAGAAAAAAAGAGCAGAAAAGAGATGGAGAGGCTACAAGAAGCCGATTACAGGTTCCTCCAACAGAAAGCAAAAATTCAGTGGATGAATGAAGGTGATCGACCTACTAAAATGTTCTACGAAGCTCTGAAATCAAGGCAGTATCAAAATCAAATCATTTCTTTGAAAGTTGGAGATAAGATGATCACTGCACATGAGGAAATTGAAAAGGAGCTGGTTGCTCACTTCTCTAAGCAACTAGGGAATGAAGTTGAAACTAAAAGACATGATAAGGAAGTTGAAACTAAAAGACATGATAAGGAAGTTGTAAAGTATGGGAAAACTTTGACAGTGCAGCAGCAAGCCAAGCTAATAAAGCCAATTGCAGACTCTGAAATACTTGATGCACTTAGAGGTATCATATCAACTAAAAGCCCAGGTAAAGATGGTTACTCAAGCCAAGGAGACATGGAAAATTACATGAGAGGACCTAACTAGGGCTATAAAGGGCTTCTTCAATGGAGATGATATCCCTGACATCTTCAGCAATGCAGTAATCACACTCCTACCAAAAGTGCCCCAGCCACAGGTAGCTTCAGAATTCAGACCTATTGCATGCTGCTCTGTCATATATAAAATTATTACCATGATCATTTGCTCTAGGTTAAGTGAAATATTGCCATCTATAATAAGTGTAAATCAAAGTGCATTTTTTTAAGGAAGTCATATAGCACATAACTTACTTCTTGCACAAGAACTGCTGCGTAGGTACAAGAATGAAAGTATGAGACCTAGTTGTGTATTGCAATTAGATATCAGTAAGGCATTTGATTACATAAGCTGGAGTTTCTTATGGAATTGGCTAAAAGAGCTTAAGTTTCCCAGTCTAATGATAGAATGGATTAGGAAATGCATTACTGGATCCACCTTCTGTCTATCTATAAATGGCAAGCATACTGCATCATTCAGAGAAGGAAAAGGTGTCAAATAGGGAGACCCTATGTCACCACCTCTATTTGTATTCTGCATGGAGTATTTCACCAGGATGCTGAACAGAAGCTTTGTAAGAAGCTGAATATCACCAAAGATGTGGCAAAGTTGGGGTGCATTCTCCATTTTTGCAGATGACATGCTGGTCTTCTCTGCAGCAAACAAGAAGACAATCGAATGTGTGAAGAAAGATATGGATACAATGTAGAAAGTAGTAGGGCTGGGAATAAACGAGGCAAAGTAAAAAATGTACTTCTAAAAAATGGACAGACAAGAGCAGGTGCTGCTAGCTAATATCCTATAGGTAATTAGAATTAGATGCCTATGAAATACCTAGGTTTTCCTCTGTCAACTGTGAGATGGTATACAGGGGACTGTGAATGCATGATATAAAAGGTGAGAAGCAGAATCAAGGCCTGGAACTCTAGAGCATTATCACATGCAGGCAAACTACAACTCATAAACTCAGTTTTGTTAAGCATAACGGGCTACTGGAGCAGCATAATGAAGCTTTCGGAAGGGGTTCATAACGGAATTGTAAAAATATGCACATGCTAATTTGAGTGTGAGGAAACTATTTTAAGAAGCTAGGATTCATTGGACCCTTGGGAGGTCATCGCCGTACCTCTCAATGATGTAATTTATAAGCCGTTTTGCTTACTAAATACAACTAAGTATATAGTATGGCAAGTTGGGGTCGTCCACAGAGAAGAGGGATATTTCCAAGCGTCTAAGCATGCAATGGTGAATATAAGCCTATCTATATATATACTTAGATATAAAAGTAAGTAAAGGGGGAGTGTTGGTTGGTTGGTTTCCGAAATTATGAAAGTAAAAACAACAAAACTAGCAAAGTCAAGTAACTATGCTAATCATGCAACAACCTAAGAAAAAGAGTAAACATAGAGCACAAAAGTGTACAAAAGTGATTCCAAAATGTCCTAAAATAACCATATAAAATGGATACATCAATATTACAAATATCCATCCATGGTGAGATTACCTTGCTTCTTATAGGTAAATACGAGTGAATTACCATTAAGTACATGGTTAGAACATGAAACAAACGATCCATGCTCTTTATTTATTCCAAAATAACAACAGTCACTTACGGCATATACTCTTGATTATTTTTACAAGACATACTTGGATTTCACATGGGTTTTCGTTGATTTGAAGAAACCATTATTCGTTCATTAGGAAAATATATCAAATGTGAAGACGTCCGAGTTGAACCACAGCTACCCATCACTCTGCCTCATCCATGGCCAAAATTAGAAGAGCCTGAGTCAAACTCAGGGCCTTGATTGTTAAAACAGTCGGATGGGGTGTTTTCGGCTTTAAGGTAGTTTCAACCAACCTTAATTTTACCATTAAGTAACTTATTGATACATTATGTTGAAACTAAATTGGTTTTTAGAGATTCTACCTTAGTCCTTCAATAAACAGGTTCTTCACGAATGCATCATCCTCTCTTATGTCTACCTTTCTCATATTTATTTTGACATATTACAAATATTCATCAATGGTGCGATTATATTTTTTCTTATAGGTAAGTACGAGTGAATTACCATTTAGTACAAGGTTTTACCATCAAAAAAATGATTCTCGGTCTTCATTAATTCCAAAATAACAATAGTCCCTTCCATCATATACTCTTGATTCATTTAACTATACATACTTGGATTTCACATATGTTTTTGTTGATTTGAGGAAACCATTATTCGTTCATTAGGACAAAAGATTGAATTTGAATACGTTCGGGTAAGACCTCAACCACCCATCACTGTGCCTCATCCTTGTCTAAAGTTAGAAGATCCCCAGTCAAACCCATGCCCATGATTGTTAGAGCTGTAGGATGGGGTGTTTTTGGTTTAAGGCAGTTTCTGCCAACTTTAATTTCACCATTAAGTAACTTATTGATACATAATGTTGAAGATCATTTGGTATTTAGATATTCTACCTTAGTCATTTAATAAAAATGTTCTTCACAAAAGCATCATCCTATCATATAATTACCTTTCTCATATTTAGTTCAAAATATTACAAATATTTATCCATGGTGCGATTACCTAGCTTCTTAGAGGTAAGTACAAGTGAATTACCATTAAGAACATGGTTAGAACATGAAACAAATGATTCCCGGTGTTTATTTATTCCAAAATATTAACAGTCTCTTCCGGCACATGCTCTTGATTCTTTTAACATGATATACTTGAATTTCACATGGGTTTTCGTTAATTTGGGGAAACAATTATATGTTCATTAGGACAAAAGATCTAATTTGAATAAGTCTGAGTTGGACCATAGCCGCCCATCACCGTGCCTCATCCATGGAAAAAAGTAGAAGATCCCGAGTCAAGCCCAGACCCATGATTTTTAAAGCTGTAGGATGGCATGTTTTCAGCCTTAAGATAGTTTCAACCAACCTTAATTTCACAATTAAGTAACTTATTGATACATTATTTTGAAACTCAATTGGTATTTAGAGATTCTACCTTAGTCATTTAATAAAAATGTTCTTCACAAATGCATCATCCTCTTATATAACTATCTTTCTCATATTTAGTTCAAGATATTACAAATATTCATCCATGGTGCGATTACCAAGCTTCTTATAGGTAAGTACGAGTGAATTACCATTAAGAACATGGTTAGAACATGAAACAAAAAAATTCCCAGTCTTTATTTATTCCAAAATAGTAACAGTCTCTTCCGGCATATGCCCTTGATTCTCTGAACCAGACATACTTGGATTTCACATGGGTTTTCGTTAATTTGGGGAAACAATTATACGTTCATTAGGAGAAAAGATATAATTTTAATACGTTAGGGGTGGACCATAGACGCCCATCACTGTGCCTCATCCATTAAAAAAAAGTAGAAGATACCGAGTCAAGCCCAAACCCATGATTGTTAAAGCTGTAGGATGGCGCGTTTTCAGCCTTAAGATAGTTTCAACCAACCTTAATTTAACCATTAAGTAACTTATTGATAACTATATTGAAACTCAATTGGTATTTAGAGATTCTACCTTACTTATTCAATAAACATGTTCTTCACAAATGCATCATCCTCTCCTATTTCTACCTTTCTCGTATTTATTTAATGATATAACAAATATTCACCCATGGTGAGAATACCATGCTTTTTATAATTAAGTACTAGTGAAATACTATTTAGTACAAGGTTGGAACATGAAACAAATAATTCCTAGTCTTCATTTTTTCAAAATAGCAATAAACCCTTCCATCATATGCTCTTGATTCATTTAACTAGAAATACTTGGATTTAACATGGGTTTTTGTTGATTTGAGGAAACCATTATTCGTTCATTAGGACAAAAGACCTAATTTGAATACGTCTAGGTTGGACCACATCCGCTCATCACTGTGCCTCATCCTTAGCTGAAGTTAGAAGATCCCGAGTCAAACCCAAGCCCATGATTGTTAAATCTGTAGGATGGGGTATTTACGGTTTAAGGTGCTTTCTACCAACCTTAATTTCACCATTAAGTAACTTATTGATATATTATGTTGAAACTCAGTTGGTATTTAAAGATTCTACCTTAGTCATTTAAAATACAGGTTCTTCACAAATGCATCATCCTTTCCTATATCTATCTTTCTCATATTTAGTTCAAGATATTACCAATCCATGGTGTGATTACCTTACTTCTTATAGGTAAGTACGAGTATATTACCATTAAGTAAATGGTTAGAACGTGAAACAAATGATTCCCAGTCTTTATTTATTCCAAAATAGCACTAGTCTCTTCCGGCATATGCTCTTGATTATTTTAACAAGACTTACTTTGATTTCACATGGGTTTTCGTTAATTTAATGAAACCATTATTGGTTCATTAGGACAAAATATACAATTTGAAGACGTCCGAGTTGGACCACAACCGTCCATCAATGTGCCTCATCCTTTGACAAACCCTTGATTGTTAAAGCAATATGATGAGGTGTTTTCAGCCTTAAGGTAGTATCAAACAACCTTAATTTAATCTTTAAGTAACTTACTATTATGTAAAAAATAAATTGGTATTTAGAGATTCTACCTTAGTCATTCAAGAAATAGGTTCTTCACAAATGCATCATCCTTTCCTATATCTACCTTTCTCATTTTTAGCTCAAGATATTACCAATATTCATCCATGGTGCGATTACCTTGCTTCTAATAGGTAAGTAAGAGTGAATTACCTTTAAGTACATGGTTGGAACATGAAACAAACGATTCCCAATCTTTATTTTTTCCAAAATAGCAACATTCTCTTCCGGCATATGGTCTTGATTCTTTTTCATACTTGGATTTCACATGGGTCTTCATTGACTTTCGGAAACCATAATTCATTAATTAGGACAAACGGTTGAATTTGAATAAGTCAGAGTAGGAACACATCCGCCCATTACTGTGCCTCATCCTTGGCAAAAAATAGAATATCCCGAGTCAAACCCAGGTCCTTGATTGTTAAAGCTGTCGGATGGGGTGTTTTTCAGCCTTAAGGTAGTTTCAACCCACCTTAATTTCACCATTAACTAACTTATTGATACATTATTTTGAAGCTCAATTGTTTATAAGAGACCCTGCCTAAGTCATTCAATAAACAATTCTTCAAAAATGCATCATCCTCTTCTATATCTACCTTTCTCATATTTAGATCAAGATATTACCAATATTCATCCATGGTGCGATTATTTTACTACTTATATGCAAGTACGAGTGAATTACCATTAGGTAAATGGTTAGAACATAAAACAAATGATTCCCAGTCTTTATTATTCCAAAATAGCAACAATCTCTTCCGGCATATGCTCTTGATTCTTTTAACCATACATACTTGGATTCACATGGGTTTTCGTTGATTTGACGAAACCATTATTTGTTCATTAGGACAAAATATCAAATTTAAAGATGTCTAAGTTGGACCACTGCCGCTCATCACTCTGCCTCATCCTTGGCCAAAATGAGAAGAGCCTGAGTCAAACCCAGGTCCTTGATTGTTAAAGCTGTATGATGGGGTGTTTTCGGCCTTAAGATAGTTTTAACCAACCTTAATTTCACCATTAAGTAACTTATTGATACATTATGTTGAAACTCAATTGGTATTTAGAGATTCTACCATAGTCATTCAATAAACAGATTCTTCACAAATGCATCATCCTCTCCTATATCTACCTTTCTCATATTTATTTCGAGATATTACAAATATTCATCCAAGGTGAGATTACATTGCTTCTTATAAGTAAGTACGAGTGAATTACCATTTAGTACAAGGTTGGAACATGAAACAAGTAATTCCCAGTCTTCATTTATTCCAATAAAGCAACAGTCCCTTCTATCATATGCTGTTGATTCATTTAACTAGAAATACTTGGATTTACCATGGGTTTTTGGTTATTTGTGGAAACCATTATTCATTCATTAGGAAAAAAGATCGAATTTGAATACGTCCGGTTAGAACCACAGCCGCCCATCACTGTGCCTCATCCTTGGAAGAAGTTAGAAGATCCCGAGTCAAACCCAGGCCCTTAATTGTTAAAGTTGTAGGATGGGGTGTTTTTCGGTTTAAGGTAGTTTCTGCCAACCTTAATTTCACCATTAACTCACTTACTGACACATTATGTTGAAACTCAATTAGTATTTAGATATTCCACCTTAGTTATTCAGTAAACATATTCTTTACATATGCATCATCCTCTCCTATATCTACCTTTCTCATATTTATTTCAAGATATTACAAATATTCATCCATGGTGCGATTACCTTGCTTCTTATAGGTAAGTACGAATGAATGACCATTAAGTACATGGTTGGAACGTGAAAAAAATTTATTCCTAGTCTTTATTTATTCCAAAATAGCACAAGTATCTTCCGACATATGCTCTTGATTATTTTAACAAGACTTACTTTGATTTTACATGGGTTTCGTTGATTTGATGAAACCATTATTGATTCATTAGGACAAAATATACAATTTGAAGATGTCCGAGTTGGACAACAGCCGCCCATCACTGTGCCTCATCCTTGGCCAAAATTAGAAGAGCCTGAGTCAAACCAGGGCCCTTGATTGTTAAAGAAATAAGATAAGGTGTTTTCGGCCTTAAGGTAGTTTCAAACAACCTTAATTTAACCTTTAAGTAACTTATTGATACATTATATTTAAAATAAATTGGTATTTAGAGATTCTACCTTAGCCATTCAACAAACAGGTTCTTCAATAATGCATCATCCTTTCCTATATCTACCTTTCTCTGTTTTAGTTCAAGATATTACAATATCCATCCATGCTCTGATTACCTTCCTTCTTTTAGGTAAGTAAGAGTGAATTACCATTAAGTACATGGTTGGAACATGAAACAAACGATTCCCAATTTTTATTTATTCCAAAATAGCAACAGTCTCTTCCAGCATATTCTCTTGATTCTTTTAACGAGACATACTTGGATTTCACATGGGTTTTCGGTGGATCGAGGAAACCATTATTCATTAATTAGGACAAAAGATCAAATTTGAATACGTCTAAGTAGGACCATAGCCGCCCATCATTCTGCCTCATCCTTGGCCAAAATTAGAAGATACCGAGTCAAACCCAGACCCTTGATTGTTAAAGCTGTAGGATGGGGTGTTTTTCGGCCTTAAGGTGGTTTCAACCAACTTTAATTTCATAATTAAGTAACTTATTGATACATTATGTTGAAACTCAATTGGTATTTAGAGATTCTACCTTAGTCATTCAATAAACAAGGTCTTCACGAATGCAACAACTTCTCCTATATCTACCTTTCTCATATTTATTTCAAGATACTACAAATAATTATCCATGGTTCATTTACCTAGCATCTTATAGGTAAGTACAAGTGAATTAAAATTTAGTACAAGGTTGGAACATGAAACAAATGATTCCTGGTCTTCATTTATTCTAGAATAGCAATAGTCCATTTCTGCATAAGCTATTGATTCATTTAATTTGACATACTTGGATTTCACATGGGTTTTTGTTCATTTGAGGAAACCATAATTCATTCATTTGAACAAAGGATCAAATTGGAATACGTCCAGGTAGGACTACAGCCGTCCATCACTGTGCCTCATCCTTGGTCGAAGTTAGAAGATCCCAACTAAAACCCAGGCCCTTGATTGTTAAAGCAGTAGGATAGGGTGTTTTTTCGGCCTTAAGGTAATTTCATCCAACCTTACTTTCACCATTAAGTAACTTATTGATACATTATTTTGAAGTTTAATTGGTATTTAGAGATTCTACCTCAGTCATTCAATAAACAGGTTCTTCACAAATGCATCACTCTCTCCTATATCTACCTTTCTCATATTTAGTTCAAGATATTACCAACATTCATCCATGGTGCGATTACCTTGCTTCTTATAGGTAAGTACGAGTGAATTACCATTAAGTACAAGGTTAGAACATAAAACAAATGATTCCCGGTATTTAGTTATCCAAAATAGGAACAATCTCTTTCGGCATATGCTCTTGATTCTTTTAACAAGACATACTTGGATTTCACATGGGTTTTTGTTAATTTGAGGAAACCATTATTCGTTCATTAGGAAAAAATATCAATTTTGAAGACGTCCAAGTTGGACCACAGCCGCCCATCACAATGCCTCATCCTTGGCCAAAATTAGAAGAGCCTGAGTCAAACCCAGGCCCTTGATTATTAAAGCTGTCGGATGGGGTGTTTTTGGCCTTAAGGTAGTTTCAACCAACCTGAATTTCATCATTAAGTAACTTATTGATACATTATGTTGAAACTCAATTGGTGTTTAGGGATTCTACCTTAGTCATTCAATAAACAGGTTTTTCACAAATGCATCATCCTATCCTATATCTACCATTCTCATATTTAGTTTGAGATATTACCAATATTCATCCATGGTATCATGATCATGCTTCTTATAGGTAAGTACGAGTGAATTACCATTAAGTACATGGCTGGAACATGAAACAAATGATTCCCGATCTTTATTTATTACAAAATAGCAACAGTCTCTTCCGGCATATGCTCTTGATTTTTTTAACTGAACATACTTGGATTTCACATGGGTTTTCATTGATTTGAGGAAACCAGTAATCGTTCGTTAGGACAAATGATCGAATTTCAATACATCTGTGTAGGATCACAGCCGCCCATCAATGTGCCTCATCCTTGGTTAAAATTAGAAGATTCCAGTCAAACCCAAACCCTTGATTGTTAAAGATGTACGATGCTTTTCAATCCGGTCTTAAGCTAGTTTCCACCAACAGTAATTTCACCATTATGTAACTTATTGATACATTATGTTGAAACTAAATTGGAATTTAGAGATACTACCTTAGTCATTCAATATAAAGGTTCTTCACGAATGCATCATCCTCTCCTATATCTACCTTTCTCATAATTAGTTTGAGATATTACCAATATTCATCATTGGTGCGATTACCTTGCTTCTTATAGGTATGTACGTGTGAATTAAAATTTAATATATGGTTGGAACATGAAACAAATGATTCCCGGTCTTCATTTATTCCTAAATAACAAAAGTCTTTTCCAGCATATGCTCTTGATTAATTTAACTTGACATACTTGGATTTCAAATGGGTTTTTGTTGATTTGAGGAAACCATTAATCATTCATTAGGACAAAAGATCAAATATTAATACGACCGGGTAAGACCACAACTGCCCATCACTGTGCCTCATCCTTGACTAAAGTTAGAAGATCCTGAGTCAAACCCAGGCTCTTGATTGTTAAAGCCGTAGGATGGGGTTTTTTCCTGCCTAAAGGTTGTTTCAACCAAGCTTAATTTCACCATTAAGTAAATTATACATACATTATTTTGAAGCTCAATTGGTATTTTGACATTCTACTTTAGTCATTCAATAAACAGGTTCTTCACAAATGCATCATCCTCTACTATATCTACCTTTCTCATATTTAGTTCGAGATATTACCAATATTCATCCATGGTGCGATTACCTTGCTTCTTATCAGTAAGTACATGTGAATTACCAATAAGTACATGGTTTAATCATGAAACAAATGATTCTTGGTCCTTATTTATTCAAAAATAGCAACTGTCTCTTTCGGCATATGCTCTTGATTTTTTTAACAAGACATACTTAGATTTCCCATGGGTTTTCGTTGATTTGAGGAAACCATTATTCATTCATTAGGGAAAAAGATAGAATTTGAATACGTCTGAGTTGTACCACACCCGCCCATCACTGTGCCTCAGCCTTGGAAAAAAAATTAGAAGATCCAGAGTCAAACCCAGACCCTTGATTGTTAAAGCTGTAGGATGTGGTGTATTTAGGCCTTGGGGTGGTTTCAACCAACCTTAATTTCACCATTAAGTAACTTATTGATACATTATGTTGAAAATAAATTGGTATTTAGAGATTCTACCTTAGTCATTCAACAAACAGGTTCTTCACAAATGCATCATCCTTTCCTATATCTATCTTTCTCATTTTTATTTTAAGATATTACCAATATTCATCCATGGTGCGATTACCTTGCTTCTTATAGGTAAGTAAGTGTTAATTACCAGTAAGTACATGGTTGGAACATGAAACAAATGATTCCCAATCTTTATTTTTTCCAAAATAGCAACAGTCTCTTTCGGCATATTCTTTTGATTCTTTTATCGGGACATACTTTCATTTCACATTGGTTTTCGTTGAATCGAGGAAACCATTATTTGTTCATTAGGACAAAAGATTGAATTTGAATATGTCCTAGTAGGACCATAGCCGCCCATCATTCTGCCTCATCCTTGGCCAAAATTAGAAGATACCGAGTAAAACCCAGACCCTTGATTGTTAAAGCCGTTGGATGAGGTGTTTTTCGGCCTTAAGGTAGTTTCAACCAACTTTAATTTCACCATTAAGTAACTTATTCATACATTATGTTGAAACTCAATTGGTATTTAGAGATTCTACCTTAGTCATTCAATAAACAGGTTCTTCATGAATGCAGCATCTTCTCCTATATCTACCTTTCTCATATTTATTTCAAGATACTAAAAATATTCATCCATGGTTCAATTACCTAGCTTCTTATAGGTATGCACAAGTTAATTACAATTTAGTACAAGCTTCGAACAAGAAACAAATGATTCCCGGTATTCATTTATTCTAGAATAGCAATAGTCCCTTCCAGCATAAGCTATTAATTCATTTAACTTGACATACTTGGATTTCACATTGGTTTTGTTTCATTTGAGGAAACCATTAATCATTCAATAGAACAAAAAGATCAAATTTGAATAAGTCCAGGTAGGACTACAGCCATCCATCACCGTGCCTCATCCTTGGTCGAAGTTAGAAAATACCGACTCAAACCAAGGCCCTTGATTGTTAAAGCAGTAGGATAGGGTGTTTTTCGGCCTTAAGGTAGTTTCAGCCAACCTTAATTTCACCATTAAGTAACTTATTGATACATTATTTTGAAGTTCAATTGGTATTTAGATATTATACCTTAGTCGTTCAACAAACAGTTTTCCACAAATGCATCATTCTCTCCTATATCTGCCTTTCTGAAATTTAGTTCAAGATATTACCAACATTCATCCCTGATGTAATTACCATGCTTCTTATAAGTAAGTACGAGTGAATTACCATTAAGTACATGGTTAGAACATTAAACAAATGATTCCTGGTCTTTATTTATTCCAAAATAGGAACAATCTCTTAGGGCATATGCTCTTGATTCTTTTAACAAGACATACTTGGATTTCACATGGGTTTTCGTTAATTTGAGGAAACCATTATTCGTTCATTAGGACAAAATATCAATTTTGAAGCCGTTCGAGTTGTACCCCAGCCGCCCATCACACTGCCTCATCCTTGGCCAAAATTAAAAGAGCCTGAGTCACACCCAGGCCCTTGATTGTTAAAGTTGTAGGATGGGGGGTTTTCGGCCTTAAGGTAGTTTCAACCAACCTGAATTTCACCATTAAGTAACTTATTGATACATTATGTTGAAACTCAATTGGTATTTAGAGATTCTACCTTAGTCATTCAATAAACAGGTTTTTCACAAATGCATCATCCTCTCCTATATCTACCATTCTTATATTTAGTTCGAGATATTACCTATATTCATCCAAGGTATGATGATCTTGCTTCTCATAGGTAAGTATGAGTGAATTACCATTAAGTACATGGCTGGAACATGAAACAAACGATTCCCGATCTTTATTTATTCCAAAATAGCAACAGTCTTTTCCGGCGTATCCTCTTAATTCTTTTAAGAAGACATACTTGGATTTCACATGGGTTTTCCTTGATTTGAGGAAACCAATATTCGTTTGTTAGGAAAAATGATCAAATTTTCATACGTCTGAGTAGGACCACAGCCGCCCATCAATGTGCCTCATCCTTGGCAAAAATTAGAAGATTCCAGTCAAACCCAGACCTTTGATTGTTAAAGATGTACGATGCTTTTTAATCCGGTCTTAAGCTAGTTTCCACCAACATTAATTTCACCATTATGTAACTTATTGATACAT
>JAUOBV010059951.1:1547-13734 GCA_032360425.1 Rubia occidens
TTGTCTAGAAAATACTAATCATGCTAAACAAGAGCACATACTATATTAAGCTAGCATTGGAGATATTTTTGTAACATGACTGGTAAATAACTTTGATCCTAGATTCTATCATTTATATATATGACATATAGACCTATCTCGTGTCTATGTTACATAGTGTGGGTGATAGTCAGTCATTCCCAATGGCTGTCACACAAAGGTACGTCGGATAATTTTTATCTATCACCACTGCCTTTGTAATCAGGGAAAGTGTGTCGATGCACAAAGGATCCGATTTGCACTCCTTTATCCCCATAAAACTCACTCCAATGCTAATGCACCCCCGCTTAAAGGATCAAGTTCCTAAGCGGTCGCCTTGCTGTGGTAGCAACAATTAGATATGAGAGTAAGGAAAATACATCCTAGGCGCTCCATACTGGAAATTTTTCCCTAGGCCTATAGAGGAAAAGGAACTAGTATCCCGTGATGACTGTAAAGTTGAAATGACAATGGTCGCTACAGGACAACCCTAATATCTACTAACTATGATGCATCATCCTATTAGGGTACACTAAAGGTGTCTCGCACCCCTATTAGGGGCAATGCCTTCCCTAACATGAACATTATTACACGATGAGGTAATCAAGCTAGGGTATAACGATCGAAACTGTACTCTCGATCATATATACATGCACTCACAAAGATGGTACTCACGAGCCTACAATACGCCTAACCCAATACTCCTAAGGTACCCATCAAGCATAGCACGATAACATATCATATATGAACTACTGTGCATAATATATATATATACATATCATGCATCTCACGAGAATAATAAGCACAAGTTAAACATGAATATTCATAAACATAAAGGATATGAAGATCTAGAATCTCACAAAATCATTACCTAATCATGAAAACAAATAAAATCCCCAAGTAAATAAACTACTCTACTATTAATAGATCCATGACATTCATTGAATTCAATGCCATAGATCTCAGAACTAAGAGAAGGAAAAGAAAAGAAGAACTAGAGAGAGATGAAGAATTCTCCTTTTCCCTCCTACCTACCAAAAAGTAAAATCTACATTATGCCCACTTACTAAACCTTAGGAGACTAAAGAATCCTTATGTAGGAGAAGATAAATGAGTCTCTAAATGCCCAAGTAGTGAAACCCTAAGGCCACTACTAGTGCCACATCGGCACTGGTCGTACATATCACATGACCCGTGCAAAATTACATAGACCACAGACTGGAGCTAGTTCCCAGGTGTACTACGCATGTGGCCCGCACAAAATCATGCGAGCCAAGGACGGGAGTCGTAGTATTCTTCTTTTAGGGGCATCACTCAATACCTCATTGGCCCCGGACTGGAAACTTCGTTCTTCAACTTCTTGGCGCTAGGGGCCGTGCAAAAACATACGGTCCACGCGAAAACTTAGTCACCTTAATTCTTGATTTGGCATGGGCTTGGCATGGTTCGTGTAAATCTATACGGGTCGTGCCAATTTTTGACTCTTTCAAAACTTGGACTTTTTTCTTCAACTTGTTTGCGCCACTACGGATGAACTGCTGATCCGATTTGGGAGTTCTTGTGGTCAATTTTACAGCGTTTGAGAAGAAAAATCTAACCGTGCCACTCACGGAAGATGATTCTTCTTGGATCGTTCCCAGAATTCAGCTTAACTCCCAGATCTTAATTCATCCGCTTCGTTGTCTTCCTTTTTCGACCTTAAGATCTTCTACCACATTTTTACTCTTGGTATTTAGTTTTCTATCATCCTTAGGAACTGGCTTAAAATACCAGTGTTATGCACTTAGAATTGTTTTTCTCTACTAGCTCTCGGGTCCAACAAAGAAATAAAAAAGCTCCAGCTAATGCCAAAGAAATAAAAAGTTGAGTTGTATTTGGTGCACTACATTAGAGTGTAAGCAACAATTTCTAATTCGTGCATCATTTTCTAACCTATGTATTTGATTGTGAGTAATTTACTAGTTTCATTTTTCCATATACGAATGTGCTAATATAACCCTATAAGTTTAAAAAATGTGCAGATATAACCCTATCAATGGTCCTGCAGCAGTCAGGCGGTCCGGCAAACTCTAAGGTTAAATTTATCAACTCATATTCAAATTTTAACACTAAGGGTATTTTGGACATTTTACATACGGTCAACGTCGAAAAATGAAAGTCAATGCCGGTAATGGGGTCTAAGGGTTATATTGCCATTTGCATCAGCAAGTTAGGGTTATTTTTGAACTAAAAATTATCTGAGAGTTATATTGGCACTTATGTCAAGTAGGTAGGGTTATAAAAGAGATATTTACTTTTTTATTATTATTTAGTTGAATATAGTAATAATTGTAGTTTTTATAGAATTTTATTTACTTTTTAATTCATTTAGAAGATTGGAAAAGTAGAATTTGGGGACATATAAAAGCATCTGCAGGGGGCGGACGGATCCTTTTATTGTCGATACGGAGTTTCGTACTATTTTGTTACAGAATTCCAGGGGTTGAATTGATTTACTACGTAATTATTTGGTTTGATATTGGATATGTGCGCAGGTTTACTTAGTTAAGTTAGTTTTAGGATGGCTACACGCATGAACATTTTTTCTCTCTCTATTCTCTCCTCCTTCTCTCTAACGGTTTCTAAACACCCGTAACGACTCTTTCACGCCGGAAACAACCTCTCCAAGGCAGAGATGCCGCCACCTGGTGGCGAAAAAACTTTCCTCGCTGCTGTGATGATAAAGAAACTTCCATTAACTTCTTCTCTTCCCAACAATCCGAACATCCAAGCCAAAACTGAGCACTTGGGTGACATTGCTTGTCTATACACAGACGATGAAATCAATACACTATCATCCTACTACTCTAATGCTCTTATTGGTAAATTCCTCAGGGGTCGGCCGACCATGGAACAATCGAAAGCATCCTTCAAGATGGCCTGTTTTGAAGAGAGATATCAACTAGGATCGATAGACTACAAGCATGTGCTGATAAGGTTTGAAGAACTTACTGACTTCCATCATTGCTGGATCAAAGGTACCTGGGCTTTCCAAGGTTTCCTTATGAAGGTTCTCAGATGGACTCCTGATTTAACTCCAAACTCTGAGTCATCAATCGTGCCAGTGTGGGAAACTATAAAAAATGCCCCTTCGTATTACTATAATCTATCTTCGATTGAATCCATAGGAACCTATATTAAGATAGATGCTCCTACTGCTGGATTGACTCACCCTTATGCTATCAAACTATGTGTAGAGATTGATTTGCTCAAACCTCTGAAAACTACAATTAGGCTTGGATCAATTCAGAATAATAAAAAGAATAATATTGAATATGATAATCTTCCTGCCTACTGTATTCATTGCTCTAAGTTAGGTCATGATATCGAGAGCTGCAGAATTTTTAATCCTAATTTGAACCCCAAATGGGCACCTACTGGTAATAAGTTTAACTCTCCTCCTACTAGACTAAATGAAGGTTTAGAAGATAATCTGGAAATTAATAAGGAACGGTTGAAATGAATAATTATGTGGATGCAACTCCCAATTCTGTTGCTAAAACTACCAGGATAAACAATCCTTCTTTAGAGGGAACTGTTGAAGTAAATAATCATGTGGCAGTATTTCCTAGGATGTTTGCTAACACAAATAGGATAGACAATCCTGCTTTGTATAAGCACAGTTCCCCTAAAAGTTCTTCTCACTCCTTAACTGTTAGTCCTGTCCAGAGCATTCAGATTTCATCTTGTGACAATGGTCACAAACCTAAAGACTCTCAGGTGACAATTCTGATTCATATTTATAGTTCACCTATTGGTCAGCAGTCTCAAATCAAATATGCCAAAGATGATTTGCATATCAACCGAGGTAAGTTTTTTAAATTAGATTATTCTCCAATTCAAGCTAACAGTTGGTTTCATTCTCAGCAAAGAACAAATAAGAACAAGTATGAACCCATCATTGAGCTCCAAAGCAGTGAAATCCCAGAAGCTGCTCCACCAAGGAGTGAAAGCAATGTCTCACCCACTGATTTACTTGATACTGGTAAAGAGGTACCCATGTCTACTGAATTACCTGATACTAACATAGCTGGGAATCAGAAAACAAAACTAAAGCAGAAGAAAAGTAACTATTTTACCCAACTTAATAAGATTATGCTGAGATCATCTTCAAAAGGCCAAAATAATTCTGTTTAACGGTAAATCGCAAAAAAATGAAATTCTTAGTTTGGAACATTAGGGGCATGGACACTTCAATGTTCAAATTCGAAGATCTAGTTAATAGACATAAAATACAGCTTCTCTGCATAATTGAACCTAAATACAATAACACTGAATGTTACACATACATGTCTAGATTAAGGTTTCAAAACTGCTGTCAATCCTCAAATGGCCAAATTTGGCTCATGTGGACACATCAGTTACAACTCATTTTGATGTTAGATAATAATCAGTTTCTTTTTGTTCAAATCCATAGTTCCCAGCTAAATACAGCTATGCAGGCTATTTTTATTTGTGGACTTAGGACTAGATTAGAAAGAACACAGTTGTGGACAGATGTAAATAATTTGCAAACAGATGATGCTATTTTTATAGGGGATTATAATACTATAACTACAAAAATGGAATATAAAGGACCATCTCATCCAAATAAATTGAGCATTAGATATTTTAATGATTTCATCAACAATAAATGCTTAATGTGCATTGCAACTGTGGGTAATTTGTATACTTGGACTAACAATAGAATCAGAAATCCTACTAGTCAGAGACTTGATAGGGTCTCTGTTCTCATTCATGGTTTACTAAATTCCCAACTTCCTCTATTTAGACTTTAAATAAGCTTTCTTCTGATCATAGTCCTCTCTTGCTTCATATAGGATTACCTAACCCCCCTACTTATAGTTCCTCTAGATTTATAAATGCATAGTTTAATAGACTGGATTTTCTAACATTAATTAAGGATGATTGGATAGTCCCTCTCAGTGAAAGAGGAATGCTAAGATTCTTTTTGAAGCTGACTAGATTAAAAAAGACATTAAAGAGTTTGAATAAGACAACTTTTGGTCATACTGAAACTAATGTAGAGAAAGCGGAAGAAGAATTGAGAAAGCAAGAGATAGCTTATGATTTGGATAAATGTGAAACACATTTAATTGTATTAAACAAACAAAGGGCTTTACTGGTTAGGGCTTTGAAAGAGAAACAAAAATTATGGAAACAAAAGGCAAAGACTAACTGGATAAAAGATGGAGATAATAATACAAAATATTTCCATAATGTAGTTAAGGAAAAGAGAGGCAAAATGACAATCTCTAAGATTAGGAAGAGAAACGGAGTTTGTGCTGAAAACATAGAAGAAATAGAGAGTGGGGCAATTGAATATTATAAGGAACTCTTGATTGAACCTGCCCAACCTGAACCTGGTTTGTATTATAGGCATTTCCTTAATAAGGTACCTGCTGCAATAACAGAGCAAGACAATGACAATTTGCTGAAACCTGTTACTATTGAAGAATTAAAGTTAGTGGTTTGTAGTTTAAAAAAAATTCCAGTCCAGGTCCAGATGGCTACACTAGTTCATGTTATATCAAAGAATGAGATTTGATTAAAAATGATCTTTTGGAGGCTGCTCATGACTTCATGTCAGTCAACCCTATTCATAAGGGTATTAGTAGCACATGGATATCTGTTATTCCTAAGAAGCCTACACCATCAACATTTGATGATTATAGGCCTATTAGTTTCTCTAATGTTTCAAATAAAATCTTTTCCAGGATCCTAACTGAGAGAAGTAAGCCTTTAATGGACAAAATGATTTCACCAAATCAATCTGCATTTTTAAAAGGAAGAGATATATCTGATAATGTTATTTATCTCCAGGAAATGGTTATATTTCTAGATTCAAACCATATCGCACCTAATTGTATAATTAAACTGGATTAAAGAAGGCCTTTGATAGAGTGAGTAGACCATTTCTAAATAGCATTTTACTTAAATTTGGTATGCATAGTAGCTTTGTTCAGGTGATAATGAAAAACATAACACATGCCTTTTTTCCATTCTAATAAATGGAAGGCCAGTTGGGTTTTTCAGTACTACTAGAGAAATCAAACTAGGTGATCTTTATCCCCTTTTCTCTTTAACAATTTCTCATAATCTTTTACTAGAAGTCTTGCTTTTATTTATCAAAATAGAAAGTTGGATTACAACCAATTACCTGTAGGTACTAACCCTATCTCCCATCTTAGTTATAATGATGATACTATTATCTTCATTAGTGATAATCATAATAGCTTAATAAGGTTGAAAGCTTTCCAATTAAAATTTGAGGAAACAACTAGATAGATAATCAACTTTACCAAATCTGATTTCTACATTTGCAAAAATTCAAGTTTTCATATGGTAAGAGAGGTTAAGAATATCTTGAAAATGAAGCAAAAAACTTTTCCTCTTACCTATCTAGGATGTCCTATTATCAAAGGAAGGGTTAAAAACTGTCGTTTCTAACCACTGATTGAAAATGTGGAAAATAAGACAGGAAATTGGAAAAATAAGATGCTAAGTAGTAGAGCAAACTAACCTTAATCCAAACAAGTATTATTCCATCTTTTCAGCACATATGGTCAGTTATTAAGCCAAAAAAACACATAGTGAAGATGATGGAAAGGAAATGGCTAATTGTTTCTGGGGTGAAACAGATGATAAGCTGAAAAGACATTGGAAGAAATGGACTGGATTATGCAAACCTATTAGAAAAAATTCATTAGGTTTCAGATCTATTAGAGATATAATCAAATCATGTTCCTTGAAACTCTGGTGGAAATTTCAAAATGGAAGGGTACTCTGGATACAATTTATCTAGTCTCTATCTCCTTCCAACAGGAAATCACAGAACTACAAAAAAAAATGCTCTGTTAATACTTTGGCTGAAACAAATTCTAAGGTGATAAATGGAGAGGGAAAATGCCCTTTCTGGTATGCTAATTGGACAGATTATAGTCCACTCATTGACATACAGGATGCTGTTACTTTTTACCTACCTCTGGACACAACTGTTGCTGATTTCATAAGACAGAAGTAGGATTTTCTGAGGCTTATACCACCTGTAATTAATCCTACTTTACTTTCTTTCCTGCGGGAGGCAAGGATATTTGAAAAAAGGAAGGACAAAATTATTTGGAAACCTGAGATCAAAGGGGATTTCAGCTTCTCTTCAACATACAAACTTGTCAATGACAATTCAGGTACTCTCTCAGCATGCAAACAAATATGGAATTGCGGAATACAAAAGAAAATATCCATATTTATGTGGAGGTTACTGAATTATTTTTTACCTTTTGATAATGTCCTGGTATTTTTGGGTTTCAACCTGCCTTCTAAATGTTTTTACTACAACTGTGAGGATACAATGGATCATGCTTTCAACTCTTGTCCTTTTTCCCTAAGTGCGTGGGATCAGATCCATAGATTAGTTAATATACCTCTATTTCAATGTGATACTCTGTGGGATAGACTATTTTCTTACTGGAGTTTTCAAGGCCTTTCACCTTTACATTCAAATTTGGTGAAGATTATGCCAAGTATTGTCTGCTGGTTCACATGGAAAGCAAGAAATAGAAACATTATTTGGCCAGACCTTTTCAAAAAAGAAATGTTAGAGATCAATTTTTAGAACTGGAAGAGATGGTACGTAACTTTAGATCACCAGTTACAAATTTGAAAATTGATAAAGTAGTGTGGCAGAAACCTCTACAAAGTTTTCTAAAAATAAATTTTGATGCTTCATGGCTATCTACAACTTTGTTGGCTGGAATAGGCATGGTTATAAGAAATGAGAGGGGTGATTTTATCTCTGCTTCGTTTATTAAGATGACTGCTACTTCGGCCCTACATACTGAGATTTTAGCTATTCATGAAGGCTATCTGTTTGCAAAAAATCTCAACTAAACTTTTAGTCTAATCTAATTGCTTCAATGCAGTAAGAATGGAAAATGACCCCTTCTTAGCACCCTGGAAATCATTTAATCCAGTTTATGATATCCACAAACTTGTTGGTTATACTGTGATCACTCACACACTTAGGGAAGGAAATCATGTGGCTGATTCTATTTCAAAATTACACATGAATGATGGCATCTTAGATTGGTCTGATCTTGATAGGAATATCAAAGGACTAGTTCTTTTAGATAAACAACAAATCCCTGATATAAGGCTGCATATATAACACAAGAATGGATGTTGCTGATGATTAATGTTATCTACAGGTACAGAGGTGGAACAAATCTGCGAGGCAAAGAGGGACTGCAATGCGGGACAAGTGTTTCTTTGCCTCTGAAACAAATGTGTTACTGATGCACGATGAACAAATCTGCAATGCAAACGAAAAGTGTTGTTGATGTACTCTCCATAGCACCAGTACCAGATTCTGATATGTCATATTTTGCCTCTGGAATAAGGTCTAAGGAATGAACGAGCCTATTTTGGATGCCTTTGTCATCTATAACATGCATAGGTATCGGGGCACCTATTGTTTAGGTAATAACTAGTTCTCTTTTGGTCTAGAACTATTTCTTTTGAAATACTTTTCAAAGAATGTATATAGGTAGTTTTACTACTTCATGTAATTAGAAGTCTGGCCAAGCAAAGTTCAACACAGGGAGCTCTTATGACTTGGAACACTTCAATCTGTATTTATCTCCTTAGGAAATCAAATCTTCATGTAATTATACTCTTTATCTATGGGAAAGGTTTAGGGGCGCTATAGATGCCCTGCACCTTCATGGTGCTTTAACTTAAAAATATATATATGATTGATTATACATAGTAAAGAATTAAATCAGTAACATGTTACAATATTAGTATGTTATTTTTAGACAAGTTTGATTTAGGTTATTCAAAATGACATCAATATCCCCGGTTGATAGCATCATCCAACAAACAAACAATATCTATTATATGGTGGTTGGGAAAATAAATTTAATTGAAATTGAAATGGAATGTCTTACACATGTTGATTTTCAATATAACGTTTGAAAAAAATCATAATACCAATATTTTTAAAATGGTGCGGTAGATATCGGAGATATGAGATCGTGGTCAATCATATTCAATAAAAAGTCATAGCTAAACACTTTTTTTTTCTTTTAGTATGATTTTTTTGTTTATTTAATTAATTATTTCATTCCATAATTTATATAGTTTTTCTTAAATTAATAAATTTTGAAATTTATTGTTTTTTTAATATAAATGTGATACGCAAAAATTACATGGAAATTAATGTCAATTTTTAACCAACAATATCGGCCCCTTTTGTAGTGAGACCGATCTAATTATATCAATATATTATCGCGTGAGTCTCGTAAAATTCATCATAACGTGCACATTTAAAATATAATTTTTATTAGTTTAATTGCACGTAGATAAAGATGTTTGAGGCCAAAAGTATATCTTGAACATAGGCGGACGTTAAACCAAGATGTTAAAAAGCCCGGATCACATCTAGATAGAGAGAAAAGATTTAATTTTTGGTATTGTACCACCACAAAGGTGTGAGATTTAAAGAGGTGGTGTTGCATCTAACTTGACACAAGCATGAACAAGAAAACTTGTGTAATAAACTGTAAAGAAGAACCAACTGCATTGATCATATTTTTAACTCACGTTTTCCCGTCTACTTTTGGAAGGTGAACCTTCTACTTTTGAAAGGTGAACCTTAAACCATGACAAAGATGAATCTTAAATTGGAACGAAGTAGTATTCGTTATAAATTTTAGAAACAAAACTACCATTTGTCATGAATTGTTGTTAGTTTCCTTTTTAATTCCTTATCAACTCTTCATCAAAATAGAATGCCAAATTTTTTTAAAAATTGAAATTATACAATGATGTATGGGGGTATTTTTTTTAAGGGACCTCAATCCCTATATAAAAATCAAAAGAAATACAAGAGAGATATGGAACAGAGTGTATGTTATTTTATTCCTAATTATACAGCAAGAAATTGTAAAAGGAGGAGAGATATGGATGTCAACAAAGATTGTGTTTCTAAATAGCGTGTTTAGAAAGGTAATTCTTATTGACATGTCTAAGCTAATCTATGATCAATGCACTAAAAGGAGAGATCCGTATGATTTCTCAAGGTAGTGTGCAGCTCATTGATGCTCTCTTATGTTAGAAAGTCCCAAAATGTCCCCTTGTATTGCCATTTTAAGCTGCACTGGAGCTGACATGTATACATGGTGTTGTAGTTGATGTCTATCTTGGGGCATCAGTCTTGCTAAGAGGTGAGTGTGAGTGTTTTGTTGCATGTAGATGTGTTTCCAAGAGATGGTGTTGCCTTCCATCAATCTTGCTAGTTCCTAGAATTTCGGCAACAATCTCTGAGGTATGAATTTGGGTCCTTTGACCATCTGTATGAACTGCAAAGAGTCAGTTTCACTAGCAAGTGGTAATAAATTATGATTAATGCATAAATTTATCCCCTCTATATAACATAATGGTTCAACTTGAAGAGGACTTGTTGCGGCATGAATGTAGCAAGAGAGCATATTTATAGGTTGTCAGTCGGTGTGGTTGGTGAGGAAGTTTGCTTCAGGGGCGACGGAAAGATGGGGTGAGGGCACTCGAACAGCAGGGGTCTTGTTGAACTTTTCGAAAGTCAATACAACATCGTTATCACCTTCGATGCTTTGGGAATCTAGTGATTCAGTTGTGAAAGATTTCCGTGGGTTAAAACTGAAAGATGCGCATCAAAGAGGGAGGCGAGAGAAGACGAAGAGAGGAAGTGAAGCAGGAAGAAGGAGGCGACGAAGAGTGACAGAGCTAAATATATAACGACATCGTTTTATAAAATAATGGAGTAAAAATGACTTAAATACCCCCAGTTGATTGAACCAAAACAAAAAACAAAGAATTTATATTATATTGTGCTTTGGGTTTATATCCAAATGGGCCACATTCATGCTGACACAAATGGGCTCGGAGGGTCGTGCTCAAGCACTAATTTATGTCTAAATGTTAATTGAGGCTTGGCACGTGGCTCGGTAGTTCAGGTCTGGGCTCCTGACATACGAGCCAAATTACTGTCATGAAAATGAAGGTAATAAGGTCTTTGACAGGCTATTTCAATCTTAATCAGTTCGCCAAGAAGCGTCATAACAAATCAGAAGAAGCAACTCATAAATAATGAGCTAAGGTTGGGGAATAGTCACGCTCTATTGGTCGTTACAAAAACTTTTGGTGGTTAATCGGTTCAGCAAATTGGCAATACAAATAGCAAGATTAGAAAATGATAGGTATATTAGTTGATCATTATGAAATTGGCTCTTAGAGCTTGTTGTAACGCCTCTTTTTTTTATCCCCTAAACTCTTGTTACTTTTTGGTCATTTTCAATTTAATTTGTTCATTCATAACATCTGGTATCAAAGCGAGTGATTCCTCGTTAATAATGGCAGAAAGGACAAGATTCAAGGCATTGGAGAACAAGGTAAAGGCTTGGAGGCTCGATTGATTGGTACAAACATGGAGATGAAGCATTCCTTTGAGTTGAATTACAAACGTCACAATGAGCTTGAGGAAGTCACTAAGAGGGTGAAATCAGACTTGAATCATAAGTTTGAATCAATGATGACAACTCAAAATGAGCTACAGAAGGACAAACACAAGAAGGTTGTGGAGGACAACCCAAACAAAGGTGTTCCACGCTCAGTTGCAGAGGATAACTCCAATAGAGGTAATCATCGATACAAATCTGCTACTGATGCTAGTCATGAAAGTAGTGTGTTTAGAGGAAATGCTCATGTTAGTAGAAATTCTCGAGTGATGAACCGTAATAATGATTATTGGAGAGGTAAATTTGTCCTTAGTGCTAGAATTAATCAACCTAAAATTGAATTGGTTGTGTTTACCGGGGATAAACCTAGGGATTGACTAAGAAAATGCAATAAGTTCTTCAACTACTATAAAATTTTTGATCCTCAGCGGATAGAAGCGGTAGAAATTTATTTGCCTGGCAGATTTGAGATCTGGTATAACTGTGAGAAGGAAATTAGGGATCTAAGAGTATGTGCAATGGTGGTTTCTTTGTGTCTCTTTTCAAAAAGAAACCACAGAGAAACTACAAAGGCCTCTCACAAAGGGGGGTTTCTTTAAAGTTCCTTTAAAAAGAAATTGGGGGTCGGTTGCAGC
>JAUOBV010060055.1:0-13734 GCA_032360425.1 Rubia occidens
GTTTAATCGGGTCGGTTTTGGTTTTGAGTTTTTCAAGCGCAGAACCGAAAAACTTGAACCAAATAAGCCAAAAACCGATTAAAATGACCCGACGCCCACCCCTAATAATTGCAAGTAAAGTAGTTAAGTTTTGATTAAAAACATTGCATACTCAGTATATTAAAACATATAATTGTTTATGACTAAAAATAAATGTGCGAGTTTATCCAAATAACTTATAACCCGAATTTAACCCAAAATTTAATTTTTTAACCACTACATTTTTTTTGTCGTAAAATTACATTTGAGTCCCTGGTTTTTGCTTATGGACATATCGTATTTCAAGAGACGGACTTTTAAACTTACATGAAAAGTACACAAAAAATTATTCTACACCTCTAATCTTTACACGAGATCATTCTATAGAAAATGTAAATAATACAATAATTTTATGTCCGTTTCTATATATTGTAATGATATTTTTATAATTTTGAAAACCGTTTAAGGTAGAGATGATCTTCTGTGAGGTAAACTAAACTTTAGACAATGGCCTTTATGCAATTCTAGCTATACTCTAGGTCAAGAGACCTATCTCTATTAATTTTACAGGGACCTATCGCTAATATTTTTCAAGGGTTTTTTGTACAATTTTCCCATCATTTTCCCGCCATCTGCAACCAAAAAATATCGAACTGGAAATTATAAACATCAGCAAAAATGGCAGAAACATCACCTCGTATCACCTAAAACTCATCGAGAAAATGAAAAAATCAACATGAGAGGGAAAAAGCAAAAAATATCCACCCATATAACCAAAAAAAATTACAAAACATCGGCTCATATAAACCAAAACTCACCCGAAAATTGAAAAAAATCAACATGAGAAAAAAATAAAAACATAAAGGTATCTCGAGATTTAAATTATTCACTGAAAAAATCATAAAACGTCAACAATTTTTTATTAAAGAACTACAAATATCAACTTATATCACCAAAAAGTTACAAACATCAACTCCTTACACCCGAACCTCATCCAAAAAATGAAAAACATCAGCATCAGAAAAATAACTCTACAAACATCAACTTCCATTACCAAAATCTCGGCCGGAAAATGAAAAACATCAATATGAGAAAAAATTATTAAAAATTACAAATATCAATCCATATCAACAAAAAAAAGGGACAAACATCAGCTCATATCAATTAAACTGCACATGAATATTGAAAAATATCAACATAAGAGAGGGAAACAAAAACTGCAAACATCAGCAAAGAGCTATAGTATCTCAAGAATAAAAAATCTTTTAATTTTTTTTAATTTAAAAAATGCAAATATCAATCTATATCAAAAACAAAAAAGACAAAACATCAACTCGTATCAATTAAACTTCACATGAATATTGAAAAATATCAACATAAGAGACAAAAAACTACAAACATCAGTAAAGAGCTACAGTACCTCGAAAATAAAAATTCTTCGAAATAAAGGCCAAGCGAGATTGGAATGCAGGAAAAAAACCATAAAGACTAGAGCAATAGCCACTACACCAAAAACTATTATTTAACATACACTCAACAAAATAATATTAAACCTCAAAATGTACATCATAAACATAAATTCTTTAAAATAAGGTCTCAATGAGATTCGAACCCCGGACCTCTAAGCTTAACAACAAGAGTAATAATCACTAGACCAAACAAACTTTGTTGATAATAAGCTCAGTCAAGTAAATATTAAACCTAAGAAATTATTTGAAAAAAAATAAAACACAAAATTAAATCTCACCTCTCAGAGGTCAAAGCACAGACCCCACCCCTGCCGTTGCCGTCTCCCACCGCATCACCGTCGTCACCTTAGGCCGCACGTGAAGCAGACACATCATCTTCCTTAGGGCGCGTGAGATCCTCTTCATCACGACACTCTTCCGTCGGTGCGGCACTTCTCCACCGCAAGCACTTTGTCGCCTCACCGGCGAAGCTAGGGTATAATTACAGAGGCGTTGGAGCTAGTGCACAGTGGAGACATCGCTCCCCACGTAATTGGCGGAGCTATAGCGTTGCAGGGACGTTGTTGGTGACTTCGAAAAGCAAATTCTGGTGTCGCGAATCAAGCGGATTTTGGTCACGATGACTTTTAAAAGAAAATCCGGCGACGTCGCCTCGATCCGCCACGATTTTGATGAGGATGTGCCACCGTTGCACAGCGCCGGAACAAGGATGAAATCCTCTAGCTCCGGCGATTCGCCGTTGCAGAGGCGAAGCAAGGTGGAGAGTTTGAAGAGCTCGCCAGAGGAGAAGAAACGCCGATGAAAATGGGCACTTTTGTGACGGAAAACGGTGAAAGAGTGGCCTAAAATTCTGTGAAAACCGAGGGGAAACCGGCTGACAGCTCCATTCGGTAAAATCCGATGAAAAATTGGCAAGATTCCGGCGCAAGGTGGTGGTTGCCAGCGTCAGATGGCGGTTTCCGATCGTCGGAGGCGGTTTCTGATTGTCAGAAGCGGTTTCCGATCAGATGCAGAAAAAAAGTGAAAATGAAAATCTTGGTATTTTTGTGGTATTTATAGCAGTTTGATAATTGCTTAGAAGGTCCCTAAATTTATCACCATATTTTTTAGAAACCCTATCCCAAATGAAACTTCTTATTAATTGCACAATAAACTCTGACCTAAATTTTAGACTGCCCAAAATAAGATTTTATGTTTTTATTATTACAAAAACTTTATTTTTATCTTTAACGCATAAGTATATATTATTTTTATATATTATAAAAATAGTTATTAGTAATTGATAAATAAAAATTATATTTTTTCTTTCTATATGCAATATAATATCAATTATTTTGATCAATATTTTGAAATTCTCAATCTAATTACCCAAGAAGATGCAGATACAAATCTGAACTACATTTATGACGCATGATTCATGAAACTCATAACCTGCTTAGAAAGGTGCACCCCTTTATAAATTACGAAAGATTGGGAATATTCTACCAAAATATTCGGTCAACTTTTTAAAAATATATCAATTGGAACATGTACAGAAATAAAGAGGGAACTACTCTTACGTAGGTCGTGCTACCAAAGGTCCAAAACTATAGTTCAAATTTTGGTTAATTGCTTCTGGTTAATTCTTGTAAAGAAAATTACACATGAAAAACTCAATAAAGCAGTTCTTTTGGTTACAGAGGGATTATCATTTACCAAAAAAAAATCCAAAAAAAACTCTAAAAATGTGGTTGTGTACCTTTAAAATGATCCCGTTATCTTACATTTGAAGGAGAAAAAAGAACAGATAAAGTATCCTTTACCATACCAAAAAAAATCAAAGAAAATTTTAAATATGAGGTGGTGACTCTCAAAATGATGCAGTTATCTTACATTTAAAGGAGAAATAATTATTTAACTATTCAAGGTGGAATTCAGTAATCATACTTCTACAAGCTAAGCCTAAATAAACTTATCCACTTATAATCGAGTTTTGTTTTACTGATTAATGATCGAGTAGATAAATTACCAAATACGCTTTTTTTTTTAACAATAACTACTTTTGAACATATTAACAACTAAATTTGAGAGAAAGTCTCCCGTTAGATCAAGTTTTGGCAAACCTCATTTCTATGATTTTAAGGTCACAATATAAATACTTCATTTTTAGGGTACATTCTAAAATATTCTAAAATTATGGGAATCTTTTTGCAAAATATAAAAACAAACACCAATCACACTCATATCGAAAATCCTTCCCAAATTTTCTTCTTCCCAAATCATACTTCCGAACGCTATCCTTTCCACCCCTAATTCCGCAATGGTTCAAAATCACCATGATATGTTTGCTGCAGTAGAATTGGACAAGGAAAGAATGTCCAATTGGGCTAGGGCCGAGAGTCTTAAAGAAGTGAATGAGCCAACTTCAATCCAAAGCATATTTGAGGATGCTAAGCCCAAAAGAATAAAAAAACAACCAAGTTGGCTAAAGGATTATAATCAAGAGTAGATTCTAATTAGGGGAAAGTATATAAGGGGAACAAACGTTGTACCTTTATTTTCTTTTTCATGCAATTTTCTGATTGAAACTATTTGCATCATTTGTGGAGAGAGAAGCCCCTCGAATTGCTCCCAAATTACCAATAGAACTTTCAATTTCTGATTGTTCTTAACAAATAGCATCCCGAGTCCAAGGTCCTCCTCCATTGCATCTATAAGAAAGTTTTAAAAAAAATATTGACCATACTTTTCAATCTTTCTTTCTTTCACAAGCAACTCAACCATTGAAAGGACACATAAAAAAATCAGAACTCGCTAAAGTTAGTATGAGAACAACCAGAACACATAAAATTAGTTCTGGTCTTCTTGTTTAGTTTTATTTCAGTTTTAAGTTCAAGTTCATCATATGAAATCTTATCCATGGAATTTAATCCCCATAATGTTTAGCTGCTTTCATTTAGGTGTGATTTTGTTTGATCAGTTTCCTCCTAGAAATCTAAGTCAAGGTTTCCGCAATTGCAGTCCCCCGTCTCTCATTTGATCCCAAAATAAGCTTAGCTAGCCGTTTTTGTTCCCACCTACAGAGGTAAATCTCTCTGTAAAGGAGTTTTTGTCTGTCAACTTTGCTATTGTCTATTCTATCAACACCACCACCGTAATTGAGAAAATGCGTCAAACAGTCCTACCATTACACGCTCCTATTTCCCCTAAATAATTACATCTCGGTCCTCCACTGTGAACGCTTATCCCTAGGCCTATAGAGGCAAAGGAATTGGCATCTCATGATGACTCTAGAGATGAAACGACAATGGTCACTACACTACAACCCTAGTCGCTACAAACTATTATGCATAATCTATTGGGGTTCCTGACCCAGTCAAAATTAGGCATACGCTCGTGTGGATTCGGTGCTCACGACCTATGTACCTATACTTACATAGCCGGGACTCACAATCCGCATACCCTAACCGAACAATCCCAAGGGTAACAAACCTAGCGCAATTCATGTTACATACAACAATGGTGTATCAAAGAGTAAATATTGACATGCAGTATTTCAAGAATGTAAAGAGAGAATTCAAGCATAATATTCATACATATATAAGATGGGGTAATCTAAAATCTCACAAAATCTCTACCAAGTCATGAATGCAAATTAGATCCCCAAACAAATAAACTACTCTGTAAGCATTGAACCCAATTTTACCATTGGATTTAATTCCCCTGGGAAAAAAAATGGGAAGATTAAAAGAAGAGAAGGTTTATTCCCTTTCTCACTCTACCTAATCTTAGAAACTAAGAGAATTGAAATTACAACTAATGTTTTTCTTTATTACTTTTTAAACACTAGTAGACATATGTTATTTATATAATAGGTAGGAAATGTGACTTAAACAGGCCAAAAATTTGAGAAATCCTAGGGTGATGCGGCAGCACGGGCCGTTTAGTAGCACATGACTCGCGCAGTACGACCTGTGCAAAAGTGCATTGGCCACCAACTAGATGGGGTCTCCCGACCTACTGATCGGCACAGCCATGCAAATCCCTGGGGGCATGTGGCTATAAAGGTGTTCTCACTTCTCTGAACGGCGAGGCCCGCGCGGTCCGTGACCTGGAGCTGAGCTTTCCTCCTTCTGATGGAGCGACTGTGAAAATCATCACCGGCCATCGACTAGATCTTCAAACCTTGATCTCCAATGTGCACAATCCATGCAACTTACATGGCCTGCGCCTATACTTAGCCACAGGATCCTGTAGAGCGAACGGGCCGTGCAAAAGCACACATCACATGTTCTTACTTAGCTGCACCACCATATTGGTTGGCACGGGCTATGCAGAAGAGCACTGCCAAGTCAGTCTTCAATGTTGTCTGGGCTTCAACTCCATTATCTTTGGCGCATTTCTATCTACTACCACGATTAAGCGAGTAGCCTTTGGGCTACTACCATCCTTGAAAATGACCTTTAAATGTTTACTACCATTCTTGCGAATGACCTTCTACTTCGAAGTTCTTACGAGCGATCTACAGTAAAGTTCACAAAATAGGATCTAGATGCTCGTAAGGACATAACACCCATTAGATCTAAATAAATCTACAAAATGAGGGATTTAGGCAAGAAAACCAACAAAGGCTAGTTAAACCCCTTGTGATGTAAACCCAACTAAACCTAGAAATCAACCATACAAAAAATACTAATGAGTATACTAAATGCATTGGTTAGCGCATGCTTCTAGGTGCAAATTAATTCCCCACACTTAAACCTTTACTCGTCCTCGAGTAAACAAGAATGAACAAAGATCTAACCGGAACATAGCATGCAAAGAGTTCCCCAAGACATTCAACATTTATTCCTAAACTACCCTAATTCCTCCAAAAATTCTCTCACTCCCCAAAGAAGCTAAGATAACCTATCAACCAACATACCAACCAAAGGGGGAAGCTTATATAAAAATGAGTGTGAAGCTAAGTTACTTTACCAAAAGAACTTCCAAAAGACAATCAAAGAGAACCATTGGATATTTCAATTTCTCTCATTTTACGTACGAGCCCTTTCGGGATTTCATCCTAGCATCCCACAAATGTCTCCTCACTTCTCACATTTTCCACACCATGGCCTCTCACTTTTGCTTAGGTTTTTCAACCTACCGGGTCTTTTCCATTGTTGCCTAAGTCGCCCTTTTGGGTTTTCGACTTAGCCAGGTATAATTGTTTTTCATTTTTTTCAATTCTTTTTGTGTTGCATAAAATTCCCCAAAGGTGGGCTTCATACTACAATGAAGATAAGCAAAAACAAAATAACACCATCAAGTGTTCCATCATCCCAAACTACTATAAAAGGTGCCCTCATATCTATAAAACAAAAGTTTCAAAAAACAACCAAAACAAGGAAAGTTTTCAAAAAAAAATGAGGGAAGAGAAAATAGGGAAAATAGTCATCAACAACATCCAAAGAAAACACTGGCATCACAAGATAGAAGCAAAAAAAATGCCACCCATGTGAAGGTGCTCCAAGCCCTCTCCCACACTTAGTTTATGCACTGTCCCCTATGTATATGGCCAAGGTAGGACAAAGGTTGGCACCAAAAGTTCTCAACATCGTCCGTCACGCCTGGCTCTATGCCCCTGCTCATGGGGTCCCTAATGAGGATGATCATCTCCAATGCCCGCAGATTTCATCTGCTCTATGATCTCCTTCATTCCATGGTGAAGCAAACCCATATCCATCCCCATGTACTGTAACTGCTCGTATGCCCTATCGAATCTGTAAGCTGTCTTATCAACATAATAGTCAACCCAGACAGTAAGCTGGGTCATTTTCTGCTGGACCCCAAAAATGGAATCTCTCCAAGACTGCATCCACTCTGGCTCATGTCTTGGTGGCTATGCTCACATGTCTTAAGATGAAACATAATGTTTAAATCTGACAAACCATGATCCGGGAATTGGTTGTACTGCGGATGCTGGGATAGAATGGAGATGTTGTCCTCTGCAGCTCAAGATTAGGAACCCCACGACTGCTCCGTCTGCTCGACCCCCCCCCAAATAGTCCTCGTAGAGAGATATGTCGCGCATGTGTAAACCCCTATAAATGTTCCCCGCAGAATGGTAAGGCTCCTCATGAATATCAATCGGTCCCTGGAAAGGTGGTGGTATAAATGGCTGATCAACTCGGAATGGTGACACAAACTGAGGAAACAAAGAAGGTGGTTGTAATGAGCTGGTGGTCAATGGGATGAGACTGTGCTGGCTGCGGATGAACCTTTTTCTCATCCATCGGAGCTCTGGCATCCTCCTGTATCTCCTCATTATCCTGCTCAACATGAGGGCCACCCACGACTATCTATGCACCCTGATCCGGCTGTATAAGAAAATCTTGAAGCGTGAATGATGATCCGAGTTTAGTCTTCATGGACTAGGGTGACTCTCATGAAGTTGGCGCCTTTGTAGCGCTAGTAGATCCACCCAGCCTCCTACTGTATTATCGTTGCCTCTACTGAAGCTCCAAAGGTGAGAGTGTACGTGGTATTCGAGTTCTCCTGCATATCCTCGCTCATCGCAAGGCAATAATAAGAAGCTAGAAGTGATATCATTCCCCAACTGCTATTTTGCCCACCGTCCTCATGGAAATGTCGCAGCACTGGGAGATAAAATAGTCTACCAGATCAGGGCAAGCTTGACCCGTACAGATCGACCACAGAATCCTACAATCTCACTCAGTCGAAGTGGTAGCTTCTCAATGGCACACCACCACCATGGTCAACAACCTCGCCACATACCTCAGTGCCGAATGCACTATATCACTGTTCTCGCTCACCTTCTCCCACAGTCGTTGGGTGAGGGCAGGCTAGAACGTACTAACATCAAAGCCTGAAAAATTATCGCGTGACTATCCACCTAAGTCATGTACCTCCACCTGAAACACATATCAATATCCTTAAAAGTCATGCAACAGGCTTGTCCTCCAGGAAAAAACTTGCCACCTTGTTGCCCTCCTATTGACTGCAATCTTGATGACAGTGAGGAACTTTAAGGTGTGTCCAATGTATATGGGGGTGACTTCTTCATAAACCCCTTCAAACTGATCCTCTTCAAGAGGACCTTGACTGGTTTGTGGAGCTTGAGCTCTCTAAGGACCTGCTCATCCAAAAACCTAGTCCCCAGGATGGGGCGCCTTACAACATGCCCCCCACCATTCTTGGTGGTCTGGACAAAGTCCATACAGACCCATGAAAGTCACACTAGGGCTAACTCTCTGCCCCGGCAGTAGAGTAACTGCAATCAAGTACACATGTAATGACAATATACTGACAGCCCAACCAAGTCTCAAGAAAAGTACCTAAACTCAAAATATTCCACAAAAATATGCAAATCTCACAAATCACAAACAAGCCCCACTAATAAATCCCTTAATATGCAGTTTCCTAAAAATTCCAAAAATATAAAACCAAATCCTCAAAGAGGTAGTTCGGCCAAATTACCTAGGTGGAAATTGGTGATGGAATTTGATGATTTTAGGTACGTGGGGTGGGCAGGATTCCTTCTAGGTTGAATTCCGTTGATCTCTAAGACCCGGAACGAAAGATTCTTCAAGTTTTGGGAGTAAAATCTCAAGAGTGTCCGAACTCGTTTCCTTCAATTTGGACAATATTTTTGTGATTTTTAGGACGAATTGGTAGTGGGATTTGTGAGGAATTGAAAGAGGAAGATTTTGGGACAAGTCTTGCGGAATTTGGATGAGAAGCAGGGGAGTTACGGGGATTTTTAGCTTAGAGAGGGTTAGGTCACGTATTTTTCTGGTGAAGGAAGAAGGGGAAGTGAAGAACAAGGGTACATATAGGGAGGCCATGCCATTTGATTAGCCAATCTAGGTGACAAGGGTGGAATTCATACGACACGACCCATGCCAAGTCTTGTTCCTTAAAATTTGTCGCAAAAATTTTCTGCACCCAAAAACACGCAAACTGAGTACAGTATTGTTCAAGCCACAAATCTCATGGCTAAAAATTCCTAAAACACCACCAATAATCAAAAACTCTCTAAAAATCACACAAATAAATTTTCAAAACCTACTAACACGAAATAAAAACATCTTTTCTTTATTGTCGTCCTCAAGGCTTATTTTTCATACATTACTAATAGCTAACAAAAATGTGTCGGTGGGTCACCAGAATCACCATCCTTGACTTCACCATTGACCATGTCTCTATGGATGTGTCTCCACATTACCTTAGGCAATACATACCAAACACATTCGTTCTTCATGATGGTAGACACATTTTTCATTGATTTTGGGACTAGGAAGGGATTTAAAATGATTAAATTCCTTAACCCGCTTCTTTCTCTGCTGTATGTTAGTGTTCACACTCGAAAGAAAAGCAGCCTTACCCACATAAGAAACATCAAAATCATGCGTCTCAACAAATGTATCATTAAAATTCTCATTCAAAGAAGATAGAACATGCAAGGTTTAAATAGTGAGCAGCACATCATCACAATCACAATCACTAACCTTAGCTAATGTTAATCCCTTAGCCATTTCCTCAAGTTTAGGAGGTGGTCGAGGAGGTTTTAAGTTCTCACCACTCTCTACCAACCGCTGCATGTTAGTGACCATAGAATTCATAATGGAAAGATTGTCACTAAACTCACGTATGGCATATGTGTCATCAATATTATCATCACAATAAAAGCTCACGAAATACTTTCTCTCATCACTCTCATCAAGGCACTCATCATCACCAATCATACAAGAACCATTACATTGAACAAATTCATCACATAAGGATATGGCATTGCATGTAGGAGAAAAAAATAGGTGATTCATTCTTAGACTTGTAAATTTCAAAACCAATCTCGTCAACATAATTCTCTAGTGTTAGTGTTTCCAAATGGACATCTATTTTGGTCCTTGATGTTTTTAAGAATGGTCTCCCTACTCAAGGACATAGAATTCCGCTGGAACACTAAATTGCCTACCCTAACCATAACATGCTTAACTATACCTCTAGAACTAGCTTGGGAATGGTTGGCTAGTTGGACAATCACCTTAGTATCCTTAAGTTCACCTATGTTAAGACTCTCATTTAGGTTAAATGGGATAACATTGATAGAGGCACCTAAGACAATCATAACATTTTTCACCAAATTACCTTCTAGAGAAATAGGGATTTTAAACATTATGAGCTAAAGTGGATACTCCCCCTATTTTCAATTGGCGGACTTTCCTAGTTTGCTTGTTCCTTCTTTTAGTGCAAGTATTTTTCAAGAATTTAGCATATGAGGGAACTTGTTCAATGTTATCAAGAATCGGAATACTAACCTCAACCTTCTTGAAGACTTGGCAAATTTGTTCTCCATTGGTTGCCACCTTTGGACTTCCCCATAGAGCAACAGGAAATGACGGCGAAGGGTTGACTCTTGCCTTGGTGGTGGGGAGCTCCTTTAAGGGCTTCTCCTTAACTACTATCTCTTCTTCTTCTTCAATATTGGACTTATTTCTCTCCATAATTTTTTCATCCTCTTGTACAACGTCCTTCTTAGCTTCGCATACCTCCTTCCCATTTCTTAATTTCAAGGCACTCACATTGCAGGATTCACCTTGGGTTGAGATGGTAGCTTGCCGGACAGAGCCGGTTCACTGAAGTTGCAAGTTGACAAACTTCCACTTCAAGATTCTTAATACTTAAAAGGCTCTTGTGTCGAGGTCCTTAATCTCCCTTCTCGTTCCCTCCGTGAACACATCATTATTCTTTGCCAATTGTGTGATTACCTCAAGAATCTCCTCCCGGTGTGACTTATGCAATGGAGCATTAGTGTTGGAAGGTCTTTCTCCCTTTGGGTAGGTTTGAGGTGGTCCACCTCGATTGTACCCTTGGTTTTCATCGCGCTACCGGAAGTTCAGGTGATAACGGTATTGGGGATTAAAGGAGTTTTCTTAGGGGTCTTGTCAGTCTCCACCTTGGTTTCCTTGGAACCCTTGTTGTTTCCCCCTAGCAAACTACCTATTCCCTCCATTGAAGTCCAAGGTCTTCGCCTCCTTGAAGTTTTTGACCAATTGCGCACATGTGTTGGTCGGGTGATCAAGATTGCAAATACCACACACCTTCACTTGTTGCATTATCTTTTCATGAACTCTTTCATCATAGAAGTAAGCGCTTAAACTTGCTCTTAAATATTGGGAGAATGAGAGGGCTCATCTAAAGTCTTCATATGGGATCGGGTCCCAAACTGCCTTGTACCGTTAGCAATCTCGTCGAACAATGTTATCGCATCTTTAGGGCTTTTGTTTGCTATAGAGCCATTACATGTCGCAGTCACCATATGCATGTCTTCACACATAAGACTTCAAAGAAGTAATACACAAGGTTGCCTTCCTTGAATAGATGATAAGGACAACTAGCCAATAGCAGCTTGAACCTCTCCCAGTACTACTACAAGGAGTCATTCGCCTGTTGCAAAAATATTGTTTAGTTTCTTCTTCAAACTGTGGATTTTGAATCCGGGAATGATTTCTCGATAAATCTCTGCTTCACGTCCATCCAAAAAGTGATGCAACTCGATGGGAGGTAATAGAGTCAATCCTCGGCCACGTCTTGCAGCAAAAAAGGAAATAACCTCAGATTGTAGTCCTCCTTTGATACCCTTGATGGTTTCATATTGGTGCAAACCAAATGAAACTCCAACAAGTTTTTGTTGGGATCCTCTCCTGCCATCCCATGGAAAGTAGGCAAACATTGGATCATATCGCTCTTTAGCTCACAGTGACATTAGGTGACAAAGGCTGGAAAACTATGCAAAGGGGTTGATGCTCCAAATTTGGAGCCATCAACCCCCTAAGCGTCAGATTGCATTCAGCCTTCTCAACCTTTCTTCACAAAAAAACAACCAGTCCTTGTGGAATCTCTCCTCCAATTCTCCTCCTTCTCTTTCCCTGACCACATGCATTTTCCTGTAGATAATGTAAAGTTCCTAAGTTCGTGGTATGGGTATGTACCAAAAACACAAAATTAGACACTACAAATCCCAAAAGAAAACACTAGGAAACAGATTATAAGTGACCAGAATAACTATCAAAAAATCTCAATACAATAACAAACTAAAGCTTCAAAATATAAAAGACACTAACTACTCTACCAACTAGTAATGCAAGTTAGAAATCAAATCTTTAGACTAGCATTCCCAATGACGATGCTAAAATTTGATCCACACTCTGCGAGATCCTTAATGAAATGACTTTTTCAAGGGAGATCTACTAACCCACGGAGTGCTAGATGCAAAGATATAAATTTATAATGTTGCTCGATCCATGATCGCTACCAACTACCAAAGAGTATCTAGTTACAAGTCAGGGGTCGTCCACAGAGATGCTAGGATTCAAAGGTTAACTACAAAAGACTCACAATCGGGGTGTCACTCTGATTGTGTGTTGGAAATAGCTAATGTCGTAAACATAGTTTTGGGGGGGGTTTATCTACAAACAACTGAACATGAAAAATAAGATATTAAACTATATTATACTTAAACTTAGGGATATTTGAGTAACTTGACCGATATATGATTTTGATCCTAGATTCTATCAAATAAAAGACGTATAAACCTATCCAAATATCTACGTCACATAGTGTGTTTGATAGTCAACACTTCCCATTGTCTGTCACACAAAGGTACCCATGTCAATTATATTAACACCACCTTCGTAATTAGGAAAATGCATCAAACAGTCCAATTGTTATTCGTTCCTCTTTCCCCTAAATAATTACATCCCGGGCCTCCACTATGAACACTTCTCCCTAGGCCTGTAGAGACAAAGGAATCGCATCTTAGGATGACTCTAGGGTTGAAATGACAATGGTCACTACACTACAACCCTAGTAGTTAAAAACTATTATACATAATTTATCAGGTTTCCTAACCCAGTATAAATTAAGCATACACTCATGTGGGTTCGATGCTCACGAGTACCTACACTTACATAGTCGGGTCTCGTCATCTCGCACATCCTAACCGGACACTCCCAAGGGCAACAATCCTAACACCATACATGAAAAATATAACTTTTTGCGTATTATAAGATGTATAATATGCATTTCACAAGAACGTAAAGATTAAATCAAGTATGATATTCATAAACATTAAAGCATAAGGAGACCTAGAATCTCACAAAATCTTTACCAAGTAATGAATACAAATTAGATCCCCAAGAAAATAAACTAACCCTAAGAATTGAAGCCAATTTTACCATTGGATTCAAAGCCCTTGGGTTAAAAC
>JAUOBV010060155.1:0-13729 GCA_032360425.1 Rubia occidens
GTAATCATAGCAAATTGATTGTGTTTATTTTTATTATGTTTTAATATTGAATTTTTGTTTGTTTGTATTATTATATTTAAATACAATGGACTGAGAATCGATTCTTGCATGGAGAATGAAAATGGTTAATTATCCAAGCGCAACTAGATGAAGTGGTGAATATATTGCATTTGTAGATTCATTTCTTGATTATGCCTATGGTAGAGAGGAGAGGATACTTTGTCCATGCAAGCAATGCTTGTGTCGGGAAAGGTTGGATGAACTTGGGCTTGTTATATTTCACTTGCTTAAGAATGGATTTGATAGAGGTTTCATTGTTTGGACATTTCATAGAGAGGTAGAGCAACAACGCAAGGGTGGAGGGTTTGACAACATAGATGGAAACAATTGTACCATTGATGCTATGTTCGATGACATTGTAAGAGATTTTGAGGGGAAGTCTGAAATATTGAGTGTTTTCCTAGTGGAAAAAGAGAAGCCATTATATCCGGAATGTAAAAGCAAGGATACTATAATATCCTTTTTAATGGAGGTTTTCAATTTAAAGCAACAAATTCTTGGAGTGATACAAGTGTGAATTCAGTCCTAAACCTTCTGAAGGATAAGTTGCCAGATGGGAATGGAATACCGAAAAACTTTTATGAGGCCAAGAAAATATTGTGTCCTCTTGGTTTGGAATACAAAAAATACACGCATGTCCTAATGATTGTGTGTTGTACGGGGGTGATCTTAAAGATGCGGCTGAATGTCCTGTGTGCAAAAATTCAAGGTATAAGGGGTGTAAAGAATGATGTTTATGGGTGTTTGGCTAAGAAGAAGAAGATCTTGTTGAAGTGTATGTGGTATCTTCCTATAATTACAAGGTTGAAGAGGTTATTTGCAAGTCCAAATGATGTAAAGAACTTGAGATGGCCTGGAGTGCGGGAAGTACTAAGTGACGACAAGATAAGACATCTGGCAGATGGTGAACAATGATTTTTTTTACAAAAGGTATCATACATTTGGTTTAGAAGTTAGAAATTTACGCCTTGCTTTATGTACTGATGGGATGAATCCATTTGGAAATATGTCATCGAAACATAGTTCCTGACCCGTGATGTTGGTTATCTATAATTTTCCCACATATTTGTGCATGAAACAGAAATATGTCATGATGCCTCTATTAATCTCAGGTCCTAGACAACCTGGAAACGACATCTATGTGTATTTGAGACCATTGATTGATGATTTGAAGATATTGTGGGAAGGAAAGGGGGTGACGGTATTTGATGCCCATATGAATGTGGAGTTTCAATTGGGTGCCATATTTTTTTGCACCATTAATGATTTTCTACCTTATGAAAATTTATCGGGGTATGTTGTGAAGGGGAACAAAGCATGTCCTATTTGTGAGGAGAAGACATATTTCAAACAACTAAGTTATGGAAAAGAGACAGTGTATCTCGGCCATAGAAAATGGCTTCAAAGAAATCATAAATACCGGGATAATGTGGTCAACTTTGCTGGGGGGAAATAACGAAGGAAATCCCCCACTTCACTAACTGGTGTGCAGATTCATAAAAAGTTGAAAAACTGAAACTAGTATTAGGAAAGCATAAAGGCAAGGCGAGAATGCAATGTGATGGTCCATGGAAGAAGAGGTCAATATTTTTTTATTTACCGTACTAGGAGAATCTTCAGGTTAGGCATTGTCTGGACGTGATGCATATTGAGAAAAATGTATATAAAAGTTTGATAGGCACTCTCTTGAATAATTCGTGGAAGAGAAAGATACTTTGAATGCTCGGTTGGACTTGGTTGAATTGGGATTAGAAATGACCTTGCTACAGAAATGAAGCGAAAGAGGACTTACTTACCCCCTGCACCTTGTAGATTGTCAAAGGAGGAGAGAACCTCAGTTTGTGATTGTTTGAAATTAGTGAAGGTCCCTATTGGTTATTCGTCGAATGTTAATCAAGCAGTTACAGTAGATTGTAGGATGAGTGGGTTGAAATCTCATGATTGTCATGTTTTGATCCAGCAACTGTTACCTGTTGCTATTTTTGGAGTTTTGGAGGCTGATGTAAGGTCATTTATCACTAGAATTTTTTTCTTCTTCGGCTCCATATGTCGAAGTCTATTAACCGCCACCAATTGGATGTCCTGCAAAAAGAGGTTACTTTTGTGCTGTGCAAGTTGGAAATGTATTTCCCTTCAGCTTTTTTTGATATAATGGTTCACTTGGTTGTTCATTTAGTATAATAGATAAAGATATGTGGCTCAGTGGGTATGCATTAGATGTATTCTTTTGAGCGTCACATGAAAGTATTCAAGGGATATATGAAGTGTATGAGTAGGCCAGATGCTAGTATTGTTGAGAAGCATGTTATTGAATAAGTAATTAAATTTTGCTCTAGTTAGTTAGAGGAATGTGATATTTTTGGGGTGCCAAAGAATCGACATGTTGGACGGCGGGTGGATAAAACGAGGTCTAGGGGAATGTTTTTACTCGATTGCATAGTGACTTGATGAAAGTTCATTTATATGTCTTGAGGAATTATATGGGGGTCGTAGATTACCTAACTGAACATCTTAAATTGGTCACAGAGGTTCATCCCATGTGGCCCACCCAATAAATTTCAGCTAGAGCACAATGAAATGTTTGTGAATTGGTTTTATGATCGATGCAATGTCGATGATCAGCATGACAAAAAAATCAAACATTTTCAAGGAAGCCTAATTTCAAAGTATTGATGTATTCAAGATATGACATGAACGGTTTCTGTTTTGCTACTAGGGACCAAGATTCAACGAGCACTACACAAAAAAGTAGTTTATGTTGAGTCTGAAACAATGTGGCAAGCAAGTAAGAAAGACAACAAGCTAATCCTCGCTGTGATGTTTTATGATGTTATTGATGAGATTTGGGAGCTTGACTACAGAGAATTCAAGATTCCGGTTTTCAAGTGCATGTGGTTTGACAACACAACCAGAGTTCGAGCTTACAATCCAATGGGTTCTACCCTGGTTGACAAGAGTCGTGAAACCTATGAAAATGATCTTTTTTTTTGGCTTAGAAGTATTTTATTCTCTGGGTTAATTATGTATGTTTGTATTATTTTGCGCATTGTATGAATCGCAAGCACTCTGAAACTATGTGGTAATAAGTACTTATTTGATATGGCTAGATAGAATAAGTTTAAGATACATTATTCGTTGACCTTAGCTGTGCACAGCTGTTATATTAGTTGGAATTGGGTAGGAAAAACCTGATGTGAGCCCTGACCTCAGCTATGCGCAACCGCTCTATAAGATGCAACACATCCAGAAAAGAAAACTACAATTTGAGTTCTGAGAGCAACTGCACGTAATTGCTCTATTAGTTCCATTTGGCAATACTGAACTGGAATTGGGAGCTAACCGCAGCTGCTTTATTAGTTACATTTGGCAAGAACAAAGCTAGAATTGGGCACTGACCGCAGCTCTGTGCACTTGCTGCATTAGTTGAATTTGGCAAAAACAAAACTAGAATTGGCAGCTGATCGCAGGTATGCGCAGCTTCTCTATTAGTTCAATTTGGGGGAAACTACTATAATTGGGCTCTGACCATAGCTGTGCACAACCACTCTAATGCTACTACAAACACTAAAATAGTGGAACAACGTATATATGGCCACGTTTAGCAAGATAAAAAAAACATTTCCACAGCTAGTAACATTAAAATACATGGCCACAGCTAGCAGCATCCAAAATATATGCACACAGCTAACAAGATGGACAACAGGAAAGAAACCAATCAAAATAAACATGCATCGGAAATGAACCAGTAACATCCTAATTCAAGATCTAAAATCAGTTGCCATAATCACCATCCAAAATAAATATTCAAAGTAAATTAAGCTAATAACATTCAAAATACTCATGAAAAAGTAACATTCAAAGAAAGTCAACGTCCACAGATACCTAACAAGTTAAAAGTAAGTAGTTCAATCCTCTTCTGAGGTGTCCTCCTCAACCTGCCTAGATAGCTTATCGAAGGTAGGTAGTGGTCCACAATCCTTTACTTTCTTTCCTCCTATCACGGTTAAGTACTTCCCAACATCCTAGGTTCATCCAATCAAGTGATCCATCTTCAAATCCAAGGTGTTCATCCATGAAACAAACTTGTCCATCAATATTTGACTACTTTCTAGCCCAGATGATGTAGGAGTTACCTTTAATCTTTTCTAAAAAAATAGTCGGATTGATAGGACCCATTGGATTGTGGGGAATATATGTACGTTTCTGCTCGTAACCTGATTCAGAGCACTAAGATGTGATGAGGGAAGAAAAACCAATGAAGTTGAGGTGCATGACACTGTCCCGAATTCCTGCCATTATGGTACCCCCAAAATCAATGCTCAAATTCTTCTTGATTTTCTACAGCACCAACAAATGCGAACGATATACTTCTTGGTTGTTTCTTACCGGCTTTAGGCGTGCGGAAATGAATTGGTACCTTACGTTCATTTAATTGGTCAAGTATTCTTATCAATTCTGAACCGTTCTGCAGGTAGATTCTTGATGACATTATTACCATCTTCACAGACTGCCTTTATAATTTTAGTCCATGATGCTTTCTCAACTGCCTTGTCTGAAGCTGCGTACTCACTTGCTGGCTTCAGCGGGATTATGTAGAAACGGTTGATAACATTTGCAGATATGACAACTCTCTTTGAACAACAACAAATGTCATAAAAATTGGTGTACTTTAACAGTGCCAGGGCCTCACATGCCTGTGTCATATTTGCACGAGCCGGCGCGCTGCAGTAGTGCTCTCATCCATGAAGCTGAATGTAGTCTTTGTAAGGCGCTTCCACCTTTAACCCTCTCTCCAAAACCAGTCCACGGCCAATGAAAGTGGTGTAGATATTTTTGAGCTCCAGACACTCAAAATTTTGTTCCGGAATTGTATGGTCCAATACCGTCATCTCAAGGGCGCTCGGCTGCTTGTCAACATTTCCGCCTCTAGCCTTTTTTGTGTGCATTGCTATTCCATTCCTTGTTGGGGTTTTCCTTTGCAATTTTATTGGTTCCGTACCTGGAAAAAATTGCAAAGTAGGTCGATAAAGACGCAGTCTTGTTAAAGTTTAACCGGGGGATACAATTTCTCCTAATACAAGGGCAAGTACAATAACACAAAAAATTATTGAAATACTGAAAATAGGTGGTAACAAAGTAGTAACGTACAATAAAGGGGACAAATAAGAAAGAAGGCAAAGGGATCAGGACACAAGAAGAGACTAGGGAGATGACAAATAAGAAAGAAGAGACTAACCGTTTGAACTGACGAGAGAGCCATGAGCCTAGGACACATGACATCACTTTTCCACGTGGTCAATACTTTAAACTAATTCTACAAATAATAGTAACTATATTAAGTTAAATAGACATATGTGTATAGGTGATGTATCATAAAATTGGATGGCATCATATTGAGGTGATTCATAATCATATATTGATCCAATATTTAGTTACAAAATAAGCATCCAACATGACTTACTAGGAACACCTCTTTCTTGTCCCCTACTTCTTGTTTCGGGCTTATTGTTCAATGTTGTGGGAAAGATTTATAATCAAAGGCACAGAAAAAAAGGGAACCATAAACTACCTTAAGATATATATACTTATATTGTTGCTTGACTTTCTACGGTTGAAGTTATCTGATGAACTCTCTCGGCCTAGTAGATAATTTGTCTTCACAAGTACAACTCATAAAGGAAGATACTTTCCTTCTATTTTTTTTACTAAATTTTCTATTTTATTTTTCCGATTGCACTTATGTTGTTGGGCTTTTAAGTAACAAAGTTGCACGATTTACGATGTTGTTCAGATATATGATTACTTTAACATTAATAACATCAATACAAGTTCAGAAAACATTAAACAAGTTTTTACAATAAGCTACTTCAAATTATGGTGTTGAATGTGTTGAGGAATACAAAATGATTTGCTTATAATCTGTAAGCACTTTTAACTTTTCGGGAAATTGTGGAAAATCTCTATGAACAGAGGTACTATCTATTCATCAGACACAATCCATTACTCACTGCCAAAGCAACGTACAAAGTTCAGAGAAAGTACGATACGACAAAAAATATGGCAATACTGAAAATTAGTAACATATACTATGAAAAACAACAAAAACATGTTCAGTACCCAACAAATAACGGTTAGTCTAATTAGAATATATCTCGCACCAACCTACTACAACTACAAGCCATTCTACATTCCATTCAAGGCCCCCATTCAAAGTTGTAATGCATCGAATTATTAATTTGGGGTCTGAAAGTACATTTCACCCAAACACTCTAAAAAGCTACAAGGATTCAATATTAAGTTCATCATAGAATAAAGACAAAAAATCTTTACCACGACACTCATACTCCAGATCAACAATGACAAGGTTTGTGGAAAATAAATTTCCCCAATATTGGCATTCATATGAATGGGGAATAGAAATTACCGATGAAGGATCGACCTTGTGGAAAATGTTGACAACGTCAATGACACAGTCGGAAAATTTGGGACCAATTACTGATGATGGAACATCTAGGCTCGTCGGAGAAGACTAGGTTTTCTGGGTTACCAATAGAAGAGCTACCATGGGGGGAGAAAATATGGTTCCTCTTGGTTGGGAGGTGCCCGGACAAGAGCCGCCACGGGAGGAGAATTTTCTAGTTGCTAGGTTAGGGGGAGTAGAAATTTTCGGCGGCTTGGTTGGGGGAGGAGACTTTTTCGTCAGCCAAAGTGGGAGAGGTGGTCGATGAATGAGGGTATGTGGTAAATGAAGGGTTGTGTTCCCAAGTATAACTTTTCTATTTTTGACCAAGTATTGGACTCATATGAAAATATATGAATTCATCGTGGGCCAACATGAATATGTACAATAATATTATGGTATGTAATATTTTTGAATTCTATTAATAATCTTTTTATAAAATAAACTATTTAATTGCCAAAATTATCCCAAGCAGCATATAATGAAATTATTCGTTTGGTTCTGTCAACCATGGATTTTGAACTCATTTTGATTGACCTAAACACAAGTTTAATAATAAAATACCTATATTATAAAATTTTACTGCTTTTAATTCTTTACTATATATAAGAAATTATAACCTGTTAAAATATATCATTTTAAAAATATATTTAAAATCATAAATATATTATACAAAATACACACACACATATATATATATATACTTACATCACTAAAGAAAATCGCACAACACGCGATGGTACTCTGCTAGTACGTAATGGTCAAACATATTTCTTGATAACCGTTGAAAATATTCTGCGGGGCTGTACCTAGGACAAAGAGGGCAATAACTTACAGAGTTAGCGAATGTCGGAACTTAGTCAGTTACCATTCTACAAGCATTTCTTGGTTAACTATAATCGTTCTATACAAGTAAAGGTCGGTTAAAAACTAGTCAACATAAATATGAACAAACAGTAGTTACGGACATGCGAAACCAAATAGTTAAACCTTAATTGTACTTTAACTAGTTAGGCATTCTATGTGCACTAGTCGACTGACTTCAGGCATACTATACAAGTAACGATTGGTCAAACACTAGTCAAAGTACATATTCACCAACACTATTATGACATACTAAACCAAACAGTTAAACTTAGTCCTACCCTTATTTGGTTAGGCATTCTACGTGCACCGGTCGACTGACTGTAGACGTATTATACTAGTAACGGTCAGGCAAACACTAGTCAACGTATATATGCACTAGTGATGAACATACTAAATCAAAGAGTTAAACATAAGTCGACAAATAATTGGTCAGGCATTCTACTTTCACATGTTGAGTGAGTGCAGATGTACTATACGACCAACGGTCGGTCAAACACTAGTCAACGTACATAATCACCTACACTAATATATGGCATACTAACGGACTAAGTGCTAAACCTTAGTCGACCCTTAACTGGTTAGGCATTCTATGTGCACCGTTCGACTCACTGTAGACGTACCATACAACTGACGGTTGCACGGACACTAGTTCTAAAACATTTATTTGATTTGACTTGTACTAATTCAAGGTCAACTTTTAATTTTTTTGCCATTCTTCTGCCTATATATATATATATATATATCTTGTTCTACATATATAAATATACATATATATATATATATATGAATATATATGTGTGTGTACATATATAAGTCACTAAGCCAAATCCAAAGAAATCACATGATCGATGATATTACTATTTTGTAAGGAGTGAAATTTTAATTTTCAAAATGTTTATTGAATATGGTATATATTCATATAAATATAAATAGAGCAAGTATATCTTTTCTTGTATATTTAAAATATAAGTTATTGTGAATATTCCATCCAATTCATTTTGGATAAATTAATTGAGATATTCGGTACATCTACTTTTCCTCTACAATGAAGATTAACATATCTACTTTACTTCAACATTTTTGGTCAAAGACACATTTCTTCCCTCCCAATTTTATCCTTGGGCAGGAAGCCCTGGCTGATTCCCTCTCAATTTTTGCATTTCTTCTCCTCCCACATTTTCTTAAATTTCACTCCTTCTCCTCCCACTTTTCCCAAATCCCACTCCTCCCAATTTCCCTCCTTCTCCACGGCAGTCCCGCAGACAATGTGAACCCATGTTTCCAAATTTTCTCCCTTCCTAGCCTCATTCCCATGTTTCCCAATCTTGTACCATTTTTCTGAATTTTCTCCGCCCCTTCCACATACGCGGTCTCGAATTTGTCTAAATTTTCCCCCTTCCTAGCCTCCTTCCCATTCTATATAAAATTTTCCACTACAATATATCTTCTTCGTTTGGTAGAGCACAAAGAAGGTTGGAGGTGTAATTATTGTGTGGATGGCAATTGTATTCTTACTATTGTAGGAGGACTAGATTTTTTTGCTTTGCTTTCAGTGTTCATTTTATGACTGTGTTCATTTTCATAAATTTGTATAATACAGTAATCTATCAACTTGTACATTTTCATACCTTTAATGTTGTTACGTGCACTTCATCGTGTTGTAAGTTTTATACTCAGAAAAAAAATTACTGGCTTGCAGTTACTTGTTATGGATGACTCTATTAGAGTATTCTGAACTACTTTACTTTGTACGCAAGTCGCGTGAACCGTGCATAATTGTATTATCAAAACTGTAGGCATTTGGTATGAGAATTTATTGCATGGATTACGATGTTCGATTTTGTATGCCGTTTGGTTTGGCTAGAGTAGCTAACTGTAATATTGCTTGGTGTTCACAGAGCTTGGTGTCTTAGTTTGTGAATGCTACATATTGTCTGCAATCTTGGTACACCTAGGTGCATAGGGAGGTGAGATATTTTTATGTGTGTGCCTTATTAGATCTTTTAATTATCAACACTCCCTTCATTTTTTCACTTTTCTATTATGTTCTCATGTGTTGCCTTTATCCATTCATATAAGTGCAGTATTTGGTTGATTTCATTAGCTGGAATTTTTTATGTGTTCACCTATAATTCCCTTCCTTCTTTTAGTCATACAAGGGCCCAATTGCATTGAATGACGAATACAAAGAAGAAATTAGTTCTCAAGACATGGGTCATACTAATGACATTGAGGAGAATTGTGTCACCCCAATTAAAGAATATAACATTAGGACGTTAGTAACAAGATTGTGGATGATGCATCTAGCTCAGAAAAATTGGAGGATGAACAAGGAGTGAATTCGACAGAGGACAGGGGGGAGAATTTAGACAATTTTGAGATTAAAGAGTATTGCAAGCATAGAGGTACAACCATGTGCAAGTCAGTATTACTAGCAAAGCAAAAGAAACCCCTACAAACATTCTTCGACAAATCCTTTGAAACCATGGTTATGCGCAGCCGGTTTCCAGGATATTGTGGCTATGTTTTTCGATGATGAATCCACTTTGATACATGGCATAATTGGAAACTTGTCCCATAACATGTAAAGAAGGATGCTTGGGAAAACATTCTTGTTTGTGTGTTCCATTCCTTTACTATCATTTCATGTACAACAAAACTATTAAAATTCACAGCATAAGATTTTGTACCATAGATGAGCCAGGATATACAAACCATAAAGACCTTTGATGAAATAAATGAGTTTAGGAAGAAATGGATGATTTATGCTGGTGAAAAGTTGAGGAATTGGAAGGCGAAGGTGGCTCGAAAGAACATCGTCGACGTAAAAACAGGTATCTATCAATGAATGGCTTATCGATGGATGGATAGAAATGAGTGGGAGTTATTTGTCAAATATTGATTAACCCCACAGTTCAAGGTCAATCAATAAGATTAAATCATCTATGTTATTTATTAGATAAATATATTTGTACTAATCACTGACCATATAGGCTAAAAGTGATACAGCAAAGGTAAGCATTGCAAGTAAGGACTACGTCCATCATACGGGTAGTGGAGTGAATCGCAGTCTTGCTAGTGAATTCGAGAAAAGGAAAGAGGGGATAAAAATAATGAGCGTATGAGTCAAGGTCGAAGTGTAGAAGAAGCAGATAAGGAATTTGAATGCATGAATTTCAAACCATATCAATCAGAGGTGTTCCTAGAAGCTAATTGGGATACGAAATTATCGATCTACACTAACGATTCTATTAAAAGAGCAGCTCTCACTATTGTGAGAAAATTTAAGAAATAATTCATTCTCTAATTATAGTCATATCAAATGCATACTAATGACTTGCATTTTTTTTTGTTGAATAGAAAAAACTTTTGGACAAGAAGCAGAAGGGATAGTTGGTTATAGTAGGAAAAGAAGATATCCTCGTTTAGGCAATGGGTAAAAAGAATCATGGGGGTCGTTGGAGAGGTTTCCCTACAACGATGAAGATGAAGGATGCCCTCCCACATATTAATGTTAGCCGTTATACATCTAGTCAACGTGGGAGCACAAACACAATAACGTTTGAAGAAACATCAAATGAGAAATATGTGTCAATGGAGGTTGTTGAGCTCAACAAAAGGTTTGTTTCCTTTTTTAGGCGCAAACACAATGTCTAGAAGGACAATTGGGTAAACCTATTCCCCTACAATTAGATGTCCGTAATTTCCTTGTTAAATCATCTAACCCAACAGATAAAGACAGACGGGTATTCATTCCTTCAGCATCCGGATCACGTGATGCAGAAAAAAAACGTTCATGATGACAAGGTATTCTATAACATGACCCTTGTCGCATATTAATGAGATAATAAGAATTTAGCCTGATAAGATTCTTCTTATTAATAAATCCATTTCACAAACACAACCGTTCGTTTGTTGCATGTATGTGATGGTAATAAATTTAAGGTCAAGGTCAGTCTGCTAATCATTATTGTTTGGTTATTTCCAAAAGGGAAGCACCTCTATTAGTTGTTCATTTAGGTATGAGATTTAGGATATTGTTGGTTGATTTCCTATGGATATTGATTTTGGATTCTGAATTACTGTCAATGCTGCTACTTGTGTGCATACATTTGGATGTTGTTAGTTGTGTGCATTTATTTGGATGTTGTTAGTTGTGGCCATATATGTTGTTAGTTATGCTATTTTTTTTCTACTGAAGTAATAGAGCGGCTACGCAAAGCTGCGGTCAGCGTCCACTTCTAGTTTTGGTTTTCCCAGATGGAAGTTATAGAGCAGCTACGCGCAGCGGCTCTCAGGGGCTACAGTTTTGGTTTAGGTATTGTTTTCCTCATTTGAAACTAATAGAGCAATTTTGGTCAACGCCATTTCTATTTTTGACTTTCCCAGATGGAATTAATAGAGCGATTACGCATAGCTTCTCTCTCATGCAACAAATTTGGAAAAGGTTTTTTTATCCCCATGTAGGAACTAATAGAGCGGTTGTGCTACACAGACGATATCATTTATTTCCTTACTATCTCACTGACAGCACTTGCGCGCAGCTTCGCTCTCAGCAAAATTATTTTCCCTTCTTTCTAAATTCCATTAGGTATTTCTATACTTGCAGTTTAATAATCGCATAGATCTATATGACTATTTTTGGCGATGGAAAGAAGTTGATGTTCAAAACTTGTATCAATTTTTACTTGTATGAACCAGGAATAAGTGTCAAATTTATTATATTGATAAAAATATGTTCTTCTGATTTGTTTTTTACAGTTCCTTCTAGTGATATTTGTTTTTTCAAATTTTGTGGATTTTGTGTTTAGAAAGGAAAAAAGTTCTGCCTATATGTTCTGAATCATAGTGGATAAAGGGACGCTGCTGCATTTGGTATCTTTCTTCCTAAGGATAAGGAAACAAACTTGCCTATCAGGTGGGAACGAGTTAAGCTTTATAGACATGTGATCATCCCGAAGGAACCTTTACCTATTGAACATGAAAATTTTGAGTTTATATCTGAGACCATTGGATATAAAATTCTATGGATTGGAATGTTGATCGGTGACATTAACCAACAAGATGATGGGGTATGATAATTGTATTTTTATGATCGTAGCGTAGTTATCTTTTCAAAAATTAACTCCACATAATTTATCGTTCATATGATTATCTAGGAGAACGAGAAGCAGTCGCCTCGCAACATACTGGTGGTCAAAGATGGAAGCTGTGAAAAAAAGCTTACACCAAAACAACCATGGAGGAAGAAGAGGATGGACGAATAATTATATTACCATACTTTGACTTACAAATAATGATAAACATAGTCTCTCCCTACTGGAAATGGTCGCTCATGAGGATACTCCTAATGAAAAATTGACAACCTATACTCGATTAGTGAAAGGGGAGGTCAAACATCCCCCTCCCCCATCACACACACACACACACACTTCCATTTTTAACAGCAACTATTGTTTTCAATGCCTAACTAACAATTTACCCATTAGTCTGTACCAAAAGAAATTATTGCATCGACGGAGATCGGCCAAATCAACCCCACCCAACTCGGCATTTGACCATCAATTTCTGTTAGGAGTCATTTAACCCTTTGCAAATCCCACCTACTGCTGAATTATATTCCCATAAAACTCAACTAAATTTATGATATTCTCAAATGGAATTACAATAGCATGTATCTTTCAGGGGGTCACAGAATACCAAGAATGCATTGTTGTTTCAACAGATCTATGAATTTATAGATTCATCCACACAAGTTTTTGGACCTAAGAAAATCTTCTGCATCCCTTTCAGTGCGGATGTGTTTGGATCCAAAAACATCTCCACGGCCATTTTTATTGACAAATTTGAGTTGTTCGTGAGTAGCCTCGATAAAAGACACGAAATTGAGTGGATTAGTGGATCACATCTCGATCTATGGGCATCGTAAGAATACATGCTTACATTATTATAGATGTTTGATAACGATTGTTCATTTTTAATATTTTTTATACAGACACCTATGCAATGGGATGGTTGATCGATGTCATGTCCTGTTTGTTCCCGTTGGTTCAAATTATCTTGCTAAAAATGCACATCAAAGGGTTGAATTGACTGCGAAAAAGGTTTCAACTATCATGTGCCGTAGTCGAGGAAGGATGTACGTCTTCCCGTACAATAGGGAGTAATTTATATCCATGTACAAGATTAATTAAATTGAGTTTTTAGTAGTTTTTGAGTTATTTACCCTCTAGAAGCAGTTGCGCCCGTACCTTTATTTTTTTGACAAAGTTATGCATTAATAATCACATTAGGTACTTTCTTGTTTACTTTTGTAGTAGCCATTGGTTTTTTATTGTCTTT
>JAUOBV010060262.1:0-13728 GCA_032360425.1 Rubia occidens
TGCGGATCTGTTCTAAGCTGACAACGGCGAGGCGGTCTGATCGTGCTGTGTGGATACATATAGAGGGATCGCATCTGAGATTCTCTTCTTCGTGATTGAACGTTTCTCCGCACGCTACAAATGTAATATAAACCCTTAGGTAGATTCAGATTGAATACATGCATAAGATTATGAATGCGGTTATTAATATTCCGCTAAATTAGATTTAATCAATTCCCAACAAGTTCTGCATCTGGCAGTTCAATTTCAGGAAGTTCAATCCGAATGAGAATGTTTTCGCGAATAATCAGATTGAGTTGTTGAGGCAGAGCCGGGTTGATTTCACCAAGAACATTAATTTTGTCATCTCTTGTTTTCTTTCCAACTTTTGTTGTTTACTTGTTGACCATTCCATTAGTATGTTTTTATGATGGCAACTTTTCATACTATTGTAGCATCTTCTGTTCTTAGATGATCTCTTGTAATTAATTTTTTGTTTTGAAGTTAAATTTGGGATGTAAATATTTATGTCATTTAAATAAATATTTTAATTAAAAATACGTGCAACGGTCGGATTCTGTGGTGTTTCTGCTTGTCTGTGCATACTGAAAGAATCAATTAATATCTTTTGTTAAGTGGGAATTTTCGAAACTACTCTGCATTTGCTTTGTGATTTGGCTTCCATTCGGTTTAATAGTCATGTTTTATCGTTATTGGAGTAATAAGTCTTGCTGTTGGCAGCATGAATGGTAGATAATTGGCCTCTGCTTGAGAAACCGAGTTCTCTAAGGGTTTGGACTCGCTAACCTCTACTAAGAATGATAATCTTGTCTAGGTGAGGGGATTTTGCTGCTCAAAAGACACAGGTGAATGCTTCCTCATATATGATTACGGTTTACAAGGGTAATGTGTTGCAGTATCTATATATGCTCATAAAGATGAAATCAGTAACTTTTCAAGCACATTCATTTGGGGTTTCATGCTTTTGGTTCTTATTGACCATTCAAACTGCTGATTTACTGAGTCATCTTTCAACTGTGTGAGTGATTTTGCGAGTCAGTCCCGAGTTACTGGGAAGCTGTTATGTACCTGATTTTGAGCTGTGATAGGGATTCATTGTAATCAGAACTAACCTCTCTGAACTCAAATTGCTTACTCCTTGAATTAAGTCCTAGCTAGGATGTATGCACGTGGGCATGATGTATGAATTTCTTTGGCTTGGATACTTGGAGGAGGGGAAAGTGTACTGAAGAATACCACTTCTGGAAGAATAGTCCAAATACTTGGTCCTTCTTGGTTACAATGCCAACATTGAGAAGGTTTGGATCGTTGTGCACTTCAATGAAAATCCCAAACCATGGTGCAATACATGCCCTTTTGGACCAAATATGTAGACTATTCTTTTGGGATGCCACAGTCGAGATGTTTAGGAAGAGGTTCTCCCATCGAATATCAGGAAGCTGACTTTCTCAGGATTTTTACTACCATGGAGCCATGTTCTTGAGTATTGGACATGTTTTGAATATTAGTTACTTATTTTCTAAGATAAATTTGATTTCATATTTTATTTATTTCATATACTTGCTTGCTATATATTATTTCATTATAAAATTAACTACTTTTATTTATTTATTGTTGAATAAATTTTAAGTATGTTGATTTTTTTTATAATTCATATACTCCCTTTCTCTGTCCCAACATAAACTGCACACTTACTATTTGACAGTCAACACTTTGATCACATATGATATTGTTAGATTCATTGTAATAAGTAGTTTCTAAATATCGACTTTTTATTTTCCGTAATTATACGTAGTTAAACATATTAACGGACAAACATATTTTTTGAACACTGTGAAAAAGATTCTGTGAAACTTATGCCGGGATAGAGGGAATAGCATTTCTTAGATGACAAAATTTTAGATTTAATTTTTGTTTTCAATTTAAATATGAAATGCAAATATTACATGTTAATTAAACTAAATTTATTATTAAAATTACCGTACAACGCGCGGTAGGACTCCCGCTGGTAAAAGAAAAATTATATAATATCCATGGATAGCACAGTATCCCAAATATATTATGTATTCTCTCTCGTACACTAATATTGGTCCCCTTTTTCTGACATATTTTCAGTGCATATTTGACAATTAATAACTTTAGTTACATATGAGAATGAACTATGAAATTTTACTTTCTAGAAACTTCACATTAAAGAGAATCCAAAGACATCTCACATGATATTCGTTATTGTTTACAACAAAATTTATCGATGGTCAAACATGTCATGCAAAAAAATTGTGATCAAAAGGAGCCATTATGAGTGGACCGGAGGAGTACATACACTTTATAATGTAGAGACATGCATTATGTTATGGGATGGTGCATTATATGATCATGTTTACTACATGAATATTGTATGCACAAATAATAATACTAAAATGCACATTCTACAACTATACACACTACTGGAGAACAGGTACATAGGCACTGGTTGAAATGTTCCAGTGCAAGAATACCGGTGCTAGTTATCACAATAGCAGTCGTAAGATCATGAAAAATGACAATGCTGGTGCCTGTGTGGACAGATGCACCAGTAAATAAAACTGGTGCACAATAACGGTGCTTAAGTGAGAAGAAGGAAGAAAAATGAAAATTTAGAGCATCGATAAAGTGAATACTGCTGCTAGAAAGAAAATTACGCGGGAAAAAGATAACTCCAGCACCTGTAAAGTATTGGATACTGGTGCTGATGCAAAAAAAATGCGGGATATGGTATTTACCAGCACCGATTTGAAATTTTATACCTAGCACCGACTGATATACCCGTGCCTATAAAAATATCAGCACCAGTTGGATATTTACTAGTGAAAAGTACCTATGCATGTATGACAACAAAGTTGATACGTAATACTATTCAGCATCCGTACGTGCCATATCGGTGTACAATACCAGTGCTAGATCGTAAGTAATGCGGGTAAAAAATAATTTCAGCACTGGTTTATTTTTGATACCTGATTGAAATTTTAGGCCTAGCACTGGTACCATTACCGGTGCTAGTATGCAAATGGAAAGTATAGCTCCGATATTAGTAGTTTATACCTGTTAGAGTCTCATATTTGTGGTTAACAGTCATGTAACTCAATATATAAGATTATGAGTCACCCCTACATAGTACCAATTGGTTTTATGACAGGAGCCCATGATTCTAATATGGTATCAGAGCCCAAGATTGGCCGCTACCCCTTTCTGTCCACGTTTGCGCGATGATTCATACCGTTGCACGTGAGGGGGTGTGTTAGAGTCCCACATTGGTGGTTAACAGCCATATAAGTCAATATATAAGATTATGGGTCACACCTACATAGTACCAATTGGTTTTATGATAGGAGCTCATGATTCTAATAATACCGATGCTATTGGTGCATTAAATGCACACCTACGACATGTTTCTGGTGGGTTGGCAATTTTTGGATGAGAAAGACATTGAATGCTCATTAATGAAATCTCCCGAAGGTACTTTACATTTTGTTTTAATTTACCATTTATGGTGGTATATGTGTGGAATGATAGGTTGCCATATATTTTTTTTGCATGTTTGATCATTGTAATATTGCTTCACACTATTCATGAAATGGGTTTTCTAGATATCATTGTTTATGTATTGAATGACTTTTTCATGTATGTGGTTTGATAATGTGTGTTACGAATGTAGTAATGTGATATTGCATGTTTTCAATTGTAACTTGATGTTTTATGAAATAAAAATATATTTTTAGGGTAGAAGTGTATATTTGTGCGGAAGTTAAATTGTTGCACATTGATTAAATTTTAGAGATGTACCATGCCATCGAGAGGTGTAAGCATGTGTATGACAATGTTAGTTTGGTGAGTGATGAACTTATTGTTTTTTTGGGGAGTTTATGGAGCATGCATTTAGCCGTGAAAAGCACATCTTATGTCCTTGTCTTGATTTTAAGAATCTTAAGTGTACTGACGATCGGGACTTGTTGCAACTCCATTTGTACAAGAGATGGTTTGGAAAGGATTATTTGGTTTGTAATTTTCAGGGTGAGAAACCACCGCCAGAGATGGTTGTAAGTAGCAAGGGAGAATGTTTTGGGGATGTCAATTTGGATAACATGTGTGAGGAAGTAGTGGATGGATTCAAGGGGAGGCCTGATGTTCGGTCTATATTTCTAGATGAGAAGGATATACCATTGTTTCTCGGATGCAAGAAGAACGACACTGTAATGCTATTTTTGATGGAGTTGTTTAATATGAAAGGTATTGGTTCGTGGAGAGATAAGTTGCTCAAGTTTTTGAATGATAAGCTTCCTTTTGAAGTTGGTTTACCGTACAACCTCTATGATGCAAAGAGAATTTTGTGTCCAATAGGAATGTAGTATATAAAAAAATGCATGCCCCAATGATTGTGTTTTATATAGGGGTTATTTGGAAAAAGAGGTGGTCTGCCCCGTGTACCACGTTCCTCATTATAAGGAAAGGAGAAATAAGGTTATGGTGAAGGGATTGCTGCGAAGGTAACAAAATGTATACCCGCAAAATGCATGTGGCACATTCCTATTGTCCCGAGGCCGAAGACATTGTTTAAGAACGCCGAGAATGCAAAGAATATGACATGGTATAGGGATAGGGGTTGTTTTGATAATGATATTATCAGTTATCCTGTGGATGTGAATCAGTGGAAGAATTTTGACAAGATGTATCCAAAGTTCGCAACTGAACCTAGGAATTTGAAGATGGGTTTGTGTACTGATGGTACGAATCCGTTTGGTAACATGTCTTCGAAACATAGTTCATGCCCGGTTATGCTTTCCATTTACAATATGCCTCCTTATCTTTCCATGAAGAGGAAATATGTTTTGATGCCTTTGATGATTTTCGGTCCAAGAATACCCAAAAATGACATCGATACCTATCTAGCCCCTCTCATTGAATATTTGATGATTTTTTGATCTGACGATGTTGATGTGTTTGACGGTTATCGTGGGACTAAGTTCAATTTGAAGGTCATGCTTTTATGCACGATAAATGATTTTTTTTTTGGCTTATGGTGATATTTTAGGTTATGTGGTTAGGGGTCACATGGCATGTCTCATATGTGAGGAATGTACTAATTTCCAGCATTTGAAGAATGGTTGAAGACCGTGTATCTTGGTTATCGGAAATTTCTCCCGGTAAAGCACAAGTTACGAGAGAATACAATTCATTTCATTGGCGTGAGGGAGAAGGGGTGCGGAGAATATAAAGTGGGTTTTCCATCCACAACAAGATGAAGAAATTAAATGTTTTTCTTGAAAAAAAATAAGGTGCTTGCCCCTAATGATGGACCTTGGAAGAAAAGATCATTTTTCTTTGATTTGTCGTACTGGGAGAATTTGGAGGTTTGCCACTGTTTAGATGTGATGCATATAATAAGAATGTGTGCGTGAGTTTAATTGGGACTCTACTTAACATTTTGGGCAAGACGAATGATAGCTTGAATGCATGGAAGGACTTGCTTGAACTCAACATACGAGTTGATTTAGCTCCAGCGGTGAAAAGGAAGTGGACGTACCTACCACCCGCCTCTTACAGTCTTTCAGTCAGTGAGAGGAAGTCAGTTTGTGAGTGTATTCAGGGAATCAAAGTATTATCTGACCACTGTTTCAATGTTAGTCAGTTTGTGAACGATGAATTACTTCTTAATGCTTTGAAATCACATGATTTTCGAGTCTTGATGCAAAAATTATTTCCCATGGCTATCCGCGGTGGCATGGAGGAGGAGCTGAGATTTTGCATCATGTGCATGTGTTTCTTCTTCAACTCCATGGGCAATAAGAATATTAGGAGGAAACAACTTGATGAGTTAGAGCTTGAGGGGATAGTAGTGTTGTGTTTGTTTGAGAAGTAATTTTCCCCAGCATTCTTTGACATTATGGTCAACATCTTCATCCATGTGTTTAAGGAAATCAGAATATGCGGTCTGATAGGGATGTATTGGATTTTCCCGTTCGAGCGCCACATGAGGGTCTTTAAGGGTTACATACACAATCGAAACCGACCCGATGTAAATATTGTGCAGAGGTGTGTCACGGAGGAGATCATTAAGTATTGCACTTCAAATTTGATTGGAAAAACAGTGCTTGGAGTTCAACAGCATGGGAAAAGTGATAAGAAGAATGGAATCCCATGGTCCAAAGGTACACTTTATACACCTTACAATATCGAGTTGTTGAAAGTTCACCTTTATGTTTTACGGAAAAGTACTGACCCAACAATATATGTTGAGGAACATATGTCATTGTTAGAGGGAATCTGTCCTGAATAGCCATCGAATCAGATACAACTGGAGCTTTCTTCAATGTTTGTCAACTGGTTTTATAATTGTTGCAATGTGGATAGAATGCCTACTAAGCTTTGGGCTTTTGTAAGGATACCCGACTGCACCGTAAAAAGATACTAGGCCTATAACATGAATGGATTCAGTTTTTTAACAGTGGCCAAAAATAACAAGAGCACAATTTAGAACAACGGGTTTATGTGGAATCTGAATCCATGCGGTAATCGAGTAAGACAAAATACCTATCCTCGCAGTTAAAGCCTTTTATGGTGGGATCGAGGATATTTGGGAGTTGGATTATGTTGAGTTTAAAGTTATTGTCTTCAAGTGTAGAAGGGTTGAAATGGTATATGGGTCGATTATGAGAAACCCATTTACACTGGTGGACTTGAATCGAGTTGGTTATGAGAACGATAGGTTCATCTTAGCCACCCAAGCTCGGCAGGTATTTTATATACAAGACCCAAAATATGGGAAGTGGCTTGTTGTATTCCATGGAAATAAGTTCTATTTTGAAAAAGAAATTGATCAGCCTGTTAAATTTGAAACCGGCAAGTTTCCCTCAGCATTCTCGAGTTTGGAGGTCGTCGGTGGATCACCCGTATGTAGACAATCACAAGGGAATGGTTTGTGGGTGGATGAGAATGGTCATATGGTGGGTGGTGATGTAGTCCTGAAAAGGAAATGATAGGGTATTATGTTTCGTGTATCATTCCCTTTTCTACCCTCTTGTAACCTTTGCATACCCCACTTTAATTATAAACGGTTATTAGGGTTTATTTTTAAAACTTTTATTTTCTTGTACATTTTTACGATCAAATTACTATTGAAGTTTGTCTTAGAACTGGAATCACGTTATGTACTTGTGCTAAAGAATAGAGTATATGCTCCGTTCCTTGTAAAAGCACATGCATAACAATGGAACTAGAATACTTACCGGTGCTAGAAATATTTGTTCTCTGGTCTCTTCAAATATTTTAAGAATGAAGTAAGGCAACTGCGTTCTGCTTCGTGAATATAAGAAGGCACCGATATATGATATAGGCATCGATTGAGGTACAAGTGCTTTATGTATAGAAAACAAAATTGAGACTTTCTTTTTGGTATCTTCAAATATATTAAAAAGAATTAAAGCAGTTGGCTCGGGTTGCCTAAAGTTAAAAAAGGCACTAGTATATATGATATAAGCACCGGTTGAGGTACCAGTGCTTTATACTTAGAAAAAAAATTGAGACTTGCTCTCTGGTCTCTTCAAATATTTTAAAGAGCATTAAAGTAGCTGCATCAGGCTGCCTAAAGTAAAAAAGGCACCGGTATATATGATATGACCACCGATTGTTGTACCGGTGCTTTATACTTAGAAAAACAAAATTGAGACTCGCTCTCTGGTCTCTTCAAATATTTTTAAAAAGCATTAAAGCAGCTACAACAAGCTGCATAAAGTAAAAAAAGGTATATATGATATAGACACCGGTTTTGTACCGGTGCTTCACACTTGATATACATTTTCCTAGGCTTGTAACTTTTGGGCACCGGTATTTGGAAGATTTAGGTACCGGTGCTAAGGTTTGGTAGCTATTTTTTACTTAATTTCCATCAACACTACCATTAAGATATGAACACACAAAGCTTTTCACATCAAAGATCCGAAAACTGGCATTTTCCACACCACTTCGATTGTGCTTCATAAGGTAATATCATATTTTCACATTAATCTTGTAATGATCTCATACAATGGAATCTTGTGTTTGCAATGAAAACCTAATCATGAATTTCTAAGCTTATATCATAAACCCTAGTTTGGCATTCAATTGTGATACTAATTGGAATAAGTACATTTAGTTTTATAATACCTTGTGTGTGGTAGAAATTTATTGTACGGATAATCGGATGTTTCATGTTGTTAGAATTTGTTAAAATTCTTAGTAACGTTGCCTTGCATACAAGGTGTTTGATAAAATGCTTGTATGCGATTATAGGTGATGACCCCAAAAATCCCAAGTAAGATGCCTAGGAAAGAAGGGTTTTCGTCACCCTCAAGTGGATCTCACTCGAACAAGTCAGAAGATAGATTTGTGTATGAGGAGGCAAGGTTATTGGCCCAAAATTACCGAATGCAGAAGCATTATCTGAAAAGGGGAATAGAATAAAATCCACCTTTCCAAGATACTATTCGGCAGCTGAGATGGGAAAAACTTTGTGCAACACCACCAGCTTTCAACTTGACCATCGTAGGTGAGTTCTATGCAAATCTACGGTGTCAATTGAGCTTGAAACTGGTATTATGCCTGGGGAAATTAGTCCCTCTATCTCCTGAATCTATCAATGAATTGTATGGATTGCCCAATGTACAAGATGAGAAGGACGATATTTTGGCATTAATCAATGAAGATAATTATTTGGACATCGAAGTATTGAAAAGAATTGTGCAGTGCATCACAAGGGAATGTAACAATAACGAAGCTCCAGTGTTTCCTAGGTGGACAAAATTCAGAAGAAATCACTGACATCAGAAATAAATGCGTGGTATTACCTCATAGCCTCCCGTATTAACCCCGTAACCGTGAAAACAGAAGTGTAAAAGAGTCGGATAATCAAGTTATATGCAATAACAACTAAATTTTGTTGGATTGTTGGGGAAGGAATACATAAGAGTCTAATAGAGGACAAGGATAAGACATGATCCTATGGGTTTTTCAGCCTCATTTCATCACTTTGTGCGAAAACGGGGTACCAAACTATGAAAACAACGCATTTAGCCACCTGATGGCGCCGATTTCCATTGAATCATTCAGTAAGATATAACCATCGCAATCTTTCGAGTCGTTTGAATCAAGGGTGTATGTACAGGACATAGGTCTTCAAAGTTTGCATATGGATTGCCAATTTTAATGATGATGGTGTGACCATATGGGGAAAGTGTTAAAGCTACCAATTTCCAGATGCAGTCAACACAGTCGGACCTTTCCTTTCACTAAACGACAGTGACGTCGCGGAGAACATTCGTGTGGGATCAACGTCACAGGACATGGACCACACATCTTCCTTGGAGGAATAGGAACAATTTTTGCATTATTATTTGTGAAATTAACAATTATTTTGTTGTTCTTGAATAATTATACATTTGGGACACCCTACTTTTATTTATTATGTATTTGGATAAATTAACAATTTCCCATCACAATCATCGTTAAATTTTAGTTGCGTCGTTAATTTTTTTTGTAACTATATATATACACCTTATTGCAAGTTAGGTGAATTCTTAGTTTCACAGATTATGAATTTGACAAGTCCAATTTCTTAGGAATGACCACATTTTGTAATCGATAATCCGCTTTAAAGCATCTTGGGGAAGCTGCTTTATGCAAGATATGCACCGGTATTGAGATCATTGGCACCATATTCCATACTGATGCTCAGTATTTAGCCACAATTTTTTACATTTGCTCACTGTTTATAACCAAATTTTTTAAATCCGGAGCCTTTGGTAGCTGTTTTCCATAACAATTGCACCAGTATAATTAACATAGGCACTGATTGTTATACAGTGCTCAATACTTGCTCTTTGAACATAGCCATAAATATTTTAAAAAATAGCTTGTTGCAGTTGCGTTATGCAATTATTGGCATCGGTATGTTTTTCCAGAGGCATCGTTAATTCACATATAGGCACCGTATTAGCACATTTTTCACTATAATGCGAAATTGCAAAAAAAACAATAAAATTTAATTTATTATAAACTCAGTTAAAAAACCGAGAATACCAAAAAATGAAGTGCATTGGAGCAACATTCGTTGTTGCAACAAAATGGGGGGCCACAGTGTAATTTTCAAAGAATTTGTCATAGCAATCCAAGTTCCCAAAAGAGGTCATTCATATGACCTAACCATGTCTAAAACACTAAAACACAAAGTTGATCTCCCATGGCAATGAGTTTCATTTTTGCTCAGCCAATTTCGGATTTTGACAATTTCAACTTTCTTGGAGGGACTAAAGTGCAAAAAGTAAAAAAGTTTACTCATGACTCCAAATTGAAATCCTCTCGAAGTTAATCGAACAATTAACCCCCCCTGGATGTATTTTGCAAGTTAGACACCAAGTTAGTATCAATGATCCTACGAAGAAGTCTTCTTTAACCTTCTCGAAATCTCTTAGTTCCCACTAGGTAAGCATCTATCGTTTACTCTGGAACGTATACTAGCATTTTTGCTCATATGTCCAAAAGAAGATTTGTTTTTCTTTACAATAATTATTCAATGAACTAAAAATTCAAGAGTGGGGTAGCAATGGAAGGGAAAGTAAAGAAGAAATTCATAAGAAGAGCCTAATTGCAATAATATTTAAAATTGGCCTCGATAACACACGTCACTTAAATTTATTCTTCAAACATGTACACGTGCATTTTATAAACCGCTTTATTACTAATGTAATGGTAATTCATGGCCATAATAGTTTTAAAAACTTTTTGGGCCGTAACATAATTTCAGTACGAACATATTATGACATATTGTGATTAAAAAATTAACCCCAAAATCGTTATCTCTACATCGTACATATGTGAATTAATTAATTTCTTGGTCAATTTATTCAATTTATAGCACTGGTAGTTTGGTACCAATACTAGTGCTATAAATTAGAAAAGGAACCGAAAATGTTTAAATATTTTTGACAAGGAAAGGCGGAAAAATGAAATTTTAAAGGCATCAGTATTATATTTAAAGGAACCGGTAATGAAACCAGTGATGAGCACTTGGCCAAAAATTTTGAGCCTTTACTCTCTGTCCACACCCAGAAATAAAAAGTTGCTTTAAAGCAGTCTAGCTCAGCTGCGTTATAGTATAACGACACCGGTATTCTTTGTTTGAGCACCAGTTTTAGTACCAGTGCTCAGCACTTAGCAATTTTTTTTGCCCCCTTGCTCTCTGTTCAGAGGCAAAAATAAAATGTGCCTTTAAAGCAGCCTGGCATAGCTGCTTTGTACTAAAAAAACACCGGCATGTTTCGTCTGGGAATCGGTATATGTACATGTGCTCAGTACTTAGCCACAAATTTCATCCATATGTTTTCTCTCCCTTGCTGGAAATAAAAAATTGCCTTAAAGCAGCCTAGCACAACTGCCTTCTTCAACCAAAAGCACCGGTATTTGCTTTTATTGCACCGCTAATATACCGGTGCTCTATATGTTATATTTTATATATTATAATAGGCACGGGTATCATTTCACTTATACTAGTGCTATTTCTTTATAAATAAAAATCCCTGATTCAGGAACCGCCGTCAGTTTCATCTTCGTCAATGGCGGTTCCTCTTCAACTTCCGCCATTAACGGCCTTTCCTCCCATGTCTAACCCATCTTTAACTCTCTAAAACTCCTAATTACTTTCACATTAAACCCATCGTGCTATAACCTCAATAAAACAACGTTTTGGGCATAAAAACCATAGTAAATGTGGCACGACAAGATGCGGTTTTCAGTGCCAGAGAGTTCTTCCTTTTTGCTGGTGAATGGCTGCCATTCCGACCTCTCCATACTACAAGTGGTCAAAAGAATCAAAGGTGAGTGTCTCTGTGCCATTTAGTTTGTGTAAAAGTTGTGATTTTACATTTCTTAGTTTGAATCATTGTATGTTCATATCATGTTAGATGAATTGTCTCAAAGAACTAAAATGTCATTGTGGTGGATACCACATTGTATATTTTTTTACTATACATTTTTTTGGGGGAAAATGGTATATTGTAAAAGTGCATACATTGGTTACGGATTGGGTTTGAATGAAAGGTAATAGCCTTGGTAGTATTTTGTTGTGGATTGAGTTCTAATGGAATCATGAGGTGGATTGTGGATTGATATGGTTGTTGTGGATTTTGGATTGTGAAATTTTATATCTTCGGAAATTGTGGGATTGTGGATTGTGATATTCTTGAATTGAAGTGGTTTTTGATGTGGTCAAAGTGGATTTTGGATTGATGTGATTCTTGTGGATTGTTCAATTTTATGTATGATTGGTTTTTGATGTGGTTCTTGTGAATTTTGGATTGATGCGGTTCTTCTAATAAAGTGCTTCTTATGGATCTGGATTGGTCAATTTCATGTATGATTGGTTTTTGACGGTTTTGTGCTGTGGATTTTAGATGCCTCCTAAATCAAAGAAAGGCACCAGCATCAGCAAGAGAAAGAAGGGTGAGGCACAATGGAAAATCACGTTCGATGAGGCTGGTACACTCGTCGTTCCCCTCAGCATACAAATTGAGGAACCCAGTGAGACTAACGATGCAGTTTCCTCTTCACCGGATGAGGAGCCTTTGGAAAAAGTGACCTAGAAAAAAGGTCGGAACAAACGATGTATCAAAAGTGGGGGATATCACAGGAAAACCTTTGATAAATTTGAAATTGAGACTTGGTGCAAGGAGCGTGGTACACCCACATGTCAATCTATGATGCTTGCAAAGGAGAGGGATCTCATGTCGATTCAGTTCAACCCGTTTGACATGGTCTGCACAAAGAATTGGACCGCGTGTACGGCATATTATAACTATGCATTCCGGTGGCACATCAAGTTCGGGACACATAGGCACTGGAATAGCGTCCCCGCTGACATCAAGGAGGAGGCTTGGGGGAATATTTTGGTAATATTTAATCATACCAACAATTTTATAAGGTTCATAGTTTTGTTGTCATTCATTGGTAGCAAATATTTATTGAGGATTGGTAGCTCACGTAATTTATTTTGTAAATTCAATGTAGGAGAGCTTCAAGTTTGAGCAAAAATTGACTGTATCATTGCTTCAAAAATTGAAGCGATTTGATTTTGTCGCGGCGGGCAACGCCCACAGCCATTGGAAGTCGAATATTGCAAAAACAAAAATACATCCATCAAGTGGGTGACGACACAAACAAATCAAAAGTGAAACCTTGGGAGAAATACAGATGGATGGAAGGGGATGAGTGGAACAAGTTCTACAAAATAAGGACGACACCCAAATTTGAGGTAACCTGTTTATAAACATTCGTGTCTTAATAGTTGCATCATTATACGTTACTTATATGTAATACAAAATACTTACTTATTGTGATTTAGATAGAAAATCTAGGCAATGGCTAGCTCCCAATCAAAGCAGAAGAAATATACACATCGGACCGGTAGGAGCGGTCACCGGGTTACTTGGGCATGGATCGTCGAGAATTTGAAAGTAGAAGAGAAAGCCAAATTCTCTGCCCAGGGCTTCACGGAAAAGGAGATTGAGCACGAGTTAAATACCAGAAATTTCAATGTGGACAGATCATTGGTCCACCTCGAGTCGAACAAGCTGGGGTATAAGGGCGCATACACAGACTCGAAGGACAGGGCCGTCGCTGCTGATATTGTAAGTACTGCTTAATAGTTGATCATATTGTTACCCA